>PVJX010027768.1:0-24654 GCA_004027295.1 Dolichotis patagonum | reverse complement strand
AGTTCTAGATTGGCATGCAGAAAGATCCAGGTAAATTATTCTTTCAGATTGCCAAGGTGAAAACAAAAGAAATAAAAGTTCTGAGAGTCAATAGAAACATACAAGGTATAGAATATTACATTGAACATTTAATAACCCATTCAACAATGAACATATTTGCAATACTTGGCAAAGGTACAGATGGTGATAATTGACACTGACCATTCACAAGAGACGCCAATTTCATAACGAAATCTCACTGGGCTTTAATGGAGACCACCAAGCAGAAAGGGAAGAAACAAAGAGAGAAACATGCTCAAATTTCTCCAGAAGTATACTTTCCATTCAGTTGTCAGTAAATACCCAAGCAACTTAAAAATTCTAAACTACAATATGTTTGTTGAAATAAAATAAATCAACATTGCCCCAGTTCCAAGAAATGCCAACAGTGATGATGATAATGACTGCCCTTACAATTCTGTCCATCATAATTCCTTTATTCCTTAAGTCTCTGCTCAGGCAAAACTTTCAGCCTTCAACTGAAAGGAAACTTTCCTCTCCTGTGACCAGGCTTGTTAGTAATTCCTTTCTACCTACTCAAATCCTCTCACTTTATTTTACTTTCCCAGCTTGTCTATATTCTAACATGGAGAAAAACAAAGAATTACTTAGGGAACTAAGAACATTATATTATCAACCATCCTAGATTTTTTCATTAGCAGAGAGGAAAAGTGATGAAAGGAAAAAAGAGGAGAAATTGTGTGAAAGAAAAAATTTAGTTAGTAATCAATTTTCACAAGAAAACCTTCACCAAATTCCTAAATTCTACTGCCTAGGAGTCAATTACCTACTTTGATGCAGGTAGACAAGCTTCCTGCCTTGGGTTTGATTTTGGCCTTGTCTCTGAGCACTGTCCCACTGCTCTGTGGGCTGACAGGTATATCTATTCCCAGCGGAGTGCATGTCTGTCTCATAGAACACTGAAAGACTCTAAATATAATCATAATTAATAAATTTAATTTGAAATTTAGAGGAAAGATGAATTTGCTATTCCTTTTAGATCAGAAATTAAAACACATGTTCTCCCCAAACATATATATTTCCAGTAGATAGTAGATGAGCAATTAACACACATATTTTTAAAAAAAGAGGGTGCATTTTTCTCTATTGTGAAACCTAATGGAGAAGTTTCTTGCTTACGTTTCATAATTTTTTAAAGTTTGCTTTCACAGTGGAAGAGTACTATATGGTTTAGCACAAGGAACCTCTCCTTTAAAACAGGAAGACTTCAATTTGACCACAGCCTTCTCAATTTACTAGCTGTATAACTTGGAAATTGTTGATGTCTCAGAATTTTGATAGTTTACACATATAAAATGTGATTAACTACACCTAACTAGCACAATGTTCGGAAATTAGAATATATGAATCATGTCAGGTACTTAGAAAATCATCTCTATATATGTATTATTTGCCTTATTATTATTTTACTCTGCAAAGGCTCTGGATTTTCCATCAGTTATCCTGGTTTAGAGAAAGATTTGTGAAGAGGAGAGTAGTCCTGCTGTTTGGGAAGCCTGGTCAACAGGGAGGTTCGTGAACTGAAGGATGAGCCGATCTGTTGCAAGACGAATTATATGCAAATAACTTCAGCACATCTCTCCAGAGAACAGTTTATACAGTGACAAGCTCATAAGATCCTGCTCTGTGTAATGGAAGCTCATTGGGTTTGAACCATGACATCTTGAAGCAAAAACCAGGCTTCCTGGGATCGCAGAAAGCTGATCGGAGTTCTGCCCTCCTTTGACCTCTTCTTCAACTCAAGGTGGCAGGAAAAGTTTCTGAACAGCAAATGCTTTGGGCGTTGTAGCCAGGTTTGTGGAAGAGAAATTTCTCATGTGACAAGTTCCTGTGTCTCCTAGGAATTAATATGCTCACTTGTCCTCTGGAAACATCTAAAATATTTACAGAAATGTTAAACATAGAGATGAGGCCACAACTTCACTTCTGAGCAGTTTCTGCTAATTCTCATTCCACTGTTAAAATTTGGGTAACATTCTTATTGGACCTGTCGCTTACTATGTTTTGAATAAATAATAATTAATAAAATATCACCTAGGAAAACTGTTGCATAAATTGTGTTTCATAAATATTCCCTACGTTGGTCATCCTGCATTAACATGGAGCGATCATTTCTGTTCTAACTTTTGGGGGAAATACAGTTTGTGAATTCTGGCCATGCCCAGGTGCCCCCTCCATATGGAAGGCTCTTCTTAGACCCCACTTTTCCATTTTCCCTTTTGCTGTAAGTTATGTAAGAGAAGGGCAGTTTCCAGAGTGCAGTCTGCCCTCCAGGGTTTACCTCTTGTGGCCTTGATTTTCCACAGGATTATTTTCTTAATCATATGGATTTTCCTCAAGCCCTTTAACCAGGCCTTAACCCTAACCCCTTCCTGTGGCAGAGGTAACAAAGCCATATAGGGTAGGAGGCAGTCTCCACAACATCCGCAGGAGAGGTTCCTTAGGGAGCCCAGGACCAGATGGTGATGATCAGAAAGCCCAGGGCAAAGCTACCAAGCACCACGGACTCCAATAGAGCGGTCTCAGTTATTTTTCTTTTGTTGCTGAGACAAAATACCCAACAGATAAAGTAACAGAGGGAAAGATCTGTTTAGCTCAGAGTTTGTGGAGTTTTCTGTCCATAGTCAGCTGGATCCAAGGCAGCAAGGCAGAGGCCAAATGGTCCATGGTGGGCAGGAGAGAGCACAATCAAACAAGGGACAAGACAAGCTTCTTTCTGCCCCTTATGTGGTATCCAGGCTATCAGGATTAGGATGGTGCCAAACTGATCAGTGGGCTGATTTAGTCACCAGCCTCCCTTAATCCTACCACTCCTGATCCCAGCGTTGCATCATGGAAGACTCACACTCTCGATTCAGCCACCTCTGAAAAAAACCCACCTACGACTGTATGACGCTTTGGGGGGACATCTAAGTACAAACCATAAGAATAGGACAGAGGTAAAAATGTATTTTGAAAAAGATGAAATTTCCCAGTCAAAGAAGAGTGTCCTCTCTCATGGGGCATTTAATTTTGGCAATGGCACAGGAAACAGAGAAAGGTTCGGTCTACCCAGTAAATTTCTGCTTAGTGGTGAAGGGGCTACTAATATGATAACTAGATTCTTAGCATAGTCGGGAGGTGTTAAGGACACCACCTCCTGCTAAGGATGTGCAGGCCTTTGGTTCCTTTGGAAAGCCTTCCCCTGGTCTCTTGCCACCCACTCTCTTATTCTTTACATTTCTCACATAACACACAGGATTCACCCAGCAATTAATCATGTTTCCTGATAGCATTTCCTATTTCTTGGTTTGCTGTATGAGTTATTGATATGTATGTGTAAATTGTAAAATCTCTCATTTGTGTATTTTCTTCTTACACTGTTGTGTTAATTATATATGATTTTCCGGGACCTCAAGAGCTGCAATGTTTCTCAAAAAGAACATTTCTTTGTGATTGAGTATTGGCAGGAGACTGATTAGATTTACCAACTCATTGGTGAATGGCTGAATTTTGTCTTACTAGGTTTATTCAGTCACAAAGTACCTACCGTGCCGTAGGCACCCTGAATGCCTATGACAATGCTCTTGTTCACTAGGCCTGACCCTCTAGTAAAGCAGCACTGCCCAGCAAACAATTTGCAACCAAGGAATTGCTCTGTAACCTGCCCTGTCCAATAGGACAGCCACCAGTCACCTTTGGCTGTGGAGCCTCTGACACCGGGACAGTGTGACTAAAACAAAACATCTAATTTTCTTTAATTTAAATCAATTTGAATTTAAACTGCTCTAGTGCAATGGTCCCTAAGAGTCATCATTAGTCTTCCCCTTCTGTTTCTCCCCCCAAAAATAAAAGCACAAAATGTAGTTGCCAAATAAAAATATGAGTTCTATTTCTTTTTAGTCTGTTTGTTTATAATGTGAACAGAAAAGCCAAGAAGAGAATAGAACCCTTCCTAACTCTAGGGCCTCAGAGCTTGCTGGAAAAGCAGAGGCCTGACTCCAAATGGCTTATTGCACTGCAGTTAGAACTGCACGGGGTGAGAGATACGGAGACGTAAGAACCCAGATGGAGGTGTCAGTGGTGTGGAGCACCTGTCTGGGAAATAGTTTAACCTTTGGCAGTTCACTCTGGGGAACAGGAACGAATGAATGGGTCCTACTGGGCTGTCTTCTAATGGATGCCCCTGTAGAAATGCACCGAGGAGCTACTAGGAGATCTCCGCAGCCCTGGCTGTCGGCACGGTGCGTGACACACTTCTCTGGTGGGCGACACACTTCTCTGGTGGGCTTCTTGCAAGCAGGATGGGCTCAGCTAATGCCGAAGGCCCCCCTCGGTACTCAGAGCAGACCTGTTAGCGGTGGTCCAAGCAGAGCAAGTTCCTGTCCTGCTTCCGGGCTCCCCTCTGTGCCTCTGCAGGGCTTGAATTTGCACAGCTTGTGGCTGATGAATCAGAACCTTACACGACACAGTGGGTGATTGCAGACACGTAGCTTCAGGTTTGGAATCTGCACAGCGAAACTGCCCGTAAAACTGCACGGGAAAATAACATAGTCAAGCAGCAATGAACTCAGCAGTACAGAAACCCACAGCCATTTCTTGCGTTAACAGGTAACCTTGACGCTCCGCTGAATGCATCAAGAGAAGCGCTCTGCGGAGATCCGCTGGGTTTCCTTCCTCGGAAGGCAGGTCCAGAGCTCCACGCTAAGCACCCAGAGGCGACAGGCGTCGCTGGAGGAAGAGCGATGCTGGGGGGTCAGAAGAGTCGGTCAGCTCTTCCTGGGTTCTGTTTTTAACCCAGCGGGCGAGCTTGGGAGCTGCTTCAGAGCCTGTCTGCAGAGACAGCGGCGCACAGGCGGGGTGTCAGTATTCCAGCTGGCAGCTGCGAGGTACCAGGGCAAGCTCCTGCAGACGCCTGCTCAGTGCTTCCAGCAACACACTTGGGAAAGGCTGCTTTCCGGAAAGATCGTTTTGAATCTTGCAATTGCCTAATAATTCCTCCTCGTTCTTAAGTGTGCTCTTAATTTTATCATCTTTAAATTGGGGTCATTTGGGGTAGCATGAAAATAACTTTTTCTCTATGTGTGTGTACACCTCTGTATGCATGTGAATATGTATGCAATCTGTATTGTTTCATGAACAGACAGGTACCCCAGTGTTTACAGACTCACCGTTAAGAACCAGGCCGAATATCTACAAGTAATAAAAGAAATAAATTATGGTGGATTGATATAATGACATATTATATATCAGTGAAAAGGAATAGTCAAGACCTATACATACACCAAATAATATCAGTAACTCAAAAAAGGATATAAAATACTGCATATTTATTACTGTGTTTATTAACAAATGGGTCATTTTTGGTGTTAGAATTCAGAATAATGGATAATGACAAGGGAAAACAAGTAACCGAACTCCTAGAATGCTGGGAATATTTTATTTCTTGATCCAAACCTACATGAATGTGATTCGCTTAGAAAAATTAATTGAGCTGTATAATCAATGCATATGCATTGCTGCTTTCAAACAGTAGCAGTGAAATGGACTAAAGTGAAGCAAACTTGTTTTAGACTTTCAAGTTTTACCAAAGCAAAAACAAAGGCAGCTCATTTACATTCCCATTGTTTTGGTAAAACTCAAATCACATAAACAAGCTCATTTTATATGTATTTCATTCATTTTTATTAATATGAAATGCATGATTGAAGAAGCCATAAAGATGTAGTTTAATGGTATTTGCAATTTACAGATATTTACGCAAGTGCCCAGAATTGGATTAAATAGAAACAATCAAATATGTGTCTTCAATAGCTTTTTACATCACCACTAGAAACTGCTCACTTGTTTATATATGGCTACTACTGATAGCCCAATCAATGAATAACACAATGTTTGTTTTATCATGTTTATTGGCTTTGAGTAGCTTTAATTATATGTATGACTGAAAGAATATTCAAATTCAGGAAGAAGAAATTCATTTTGCTCTTGGTAGTTTAATGCATGTCAATGACTATTTTAATAGCATGGATTGAGTATCCCTTATTTGAAACACTGCAGACCAGAAGTGTTACAACTGTTATATGTTTTTGAATTTCAGATTCTGCATAATAAGATATCTCAAAGATATCTTGAAAACCTAAAAATAAAATTCATGTCTAATATATATACATATATATATTTCTTACACATATAGCTTGAAAATAATAATTTTAGGGTAAGTTTGACTGTGATTTGTGCATAAATCTAAGGTAGAATTTTTTACTTGTGGCTTCAGATTTTGGAAGATTTTAGATTTCAGACTTTCAGATTAGGGATACTTAGCCCATACCTCAAACCAATTAATTTGGTTTCAAAAAAAGGCTAAAGAGAGAAATAGGCTACAATATTGACTCTCTGGACATTGGAATGATCCTAACAATTTTGCGTGCAATGAATAACCATGAACTTCTCTTATCGTTATGTGTTAGAGCTCTGTCTCTTGCAGCAAACTTCCTTGGCTCTTCCAGAAATCAGGATTTGACACAGAGCTTTTGTGGAGAGGTGAGACGTTAAGACACAAGGAAATCATGTAGCCTTGGAATGCTTTCATTTAATGAAAGATAATGAGATCTCTTATTTTAGTCAACGTGGTAAAATATTGTTTGCTTCTCTCTTTCAAACTCTTCATTCCCACTAATTAATTTCTTAAATAATAATACCTCTAATGCAGTGATACACCGAGACATATGTGTTATTAGTTTCTCTCAGGGAACTTACATAAGCTAGGAGAAGAATAGAAGTGACAAATATTAACACAAGTCAGGAAATATTTCACAAGTAGTGCACAAGTGAGTTTTATTAAAAGAGAAGAAAAAACACACGTTCCAAGGACAGGACGTCCAACGCTTCTACTATAGTCAAAACACTGCTGAGGTCCAAAGATCAGAACTCAGCAGAAGCTGAACTCCTCTTAAGGATTCTATAAAAATATTTTGCAACATCTGATTGGTTCAGTTGTGTTTGTGACTACCAATTATTTTAGATTCTTGATTCAAACAATGAACCAAAACAAAGGCAAAATAACCCAAACAAAAACCCCTGCATTTTATGAAAATAATAAATGAGTCTAACTTGAATTTTTCTTTGCTCAATTGAGCCTAAATTAAAACTTTCTTATATCCTTGTATGTAACTTCTTGATTTAGTTATTCTGCTTGTGGTTACCTGTAGAGGACACCAATTCTAGATATCAGAGACAAAAGGAATTCTCCAGGAGACACTGAAGACTATGTACTAGCCTGGAAAATTAACAAAAAATGAAGACAGGTTTTCATTCTTTGGTACTCAGGATCAAACTCACGACCGCGTGCCTGCAAGGCAGGCGCTTATGCTGCTGAGCTAAACCCCCAGCCCAGGTTTTCATTCTTAAGTGGAGAAAATATAACTGTGGTCTTTGAGCCAGGACACCCTGACCAGGATGCTGAACTGCTGTGTGGTACTATTGACGCCACTGCAGGACACTCCACAACCTTCCTGCACACTGCTATGGGGCTCTGCAACCATGCAGGCCTGACACCCTTTGCTTGAGGTCCCCAGCCATGGAGAAGTGCATCTGCTCACCAGCCACGGGCCCAGGAAAGGCAGGGAGGGCCTTGCTCCTGTGGTATGCATGCTGGGAGGCCAGACACTGAATAAGTAAGCAAATAAATAAGTTATTCCCAACTAAGAAGGATGAACAAATGCTAAGTAGGAAAGAAAATTGTCTTAGTAACAATGAATCCATCTTTAAAGGTTTAACCTTTGTTAAGTTCTTGTTTAAAAAAAAAAGAAAATCTTCCCCTAAAATGTTCATCTGTCTCTGTCTGTCTGTCTGTCTGTCTGTCTCTCTCTCTCTCTGGTCTATGAGTCAGTGATGAACTCTCACAGCAACAGCATTGTAACTGCTGTAGTGCTCAGAGTTTACCAGACTCAAGAGCTTTAGCACATAGTAGAAGCCTAGCCAATGTGTGAGGAGCAGATAAAGGAACACAAAGAGTTCACACAAGAATGAACAATTGCATAGTTTTGTAAATCTCCTAAATCTGAACCAAATCAACACTGGATTTGGTCTTGCAAATCAATAAGTAAAAGATCAACATTTCAACAAATATCATTAAAGAATTTAAATAGCAATTTCATAAAAGAAAAAGCATGTAAAACTCACATATGAAAAGGTTGACCATTAGTTGTTACTAAAATACAAAACAAAGAAAATATGAGATATCAAATCTCTGAAATTTCGAGCAAATCTGTATGCAGAATGCTCATACAATATTAATTCCACTTGTTGGTATTTGTTTATTGCCCCACCCAGTGAACCCAAGTGGATGAGGAGCCATCTGCTCTCCATGTTGCAAGCCAAAAGCTTGCACAGAGAGCTCCATCCAATCATGCAAACATGGCACATAACTCAGAATCTGGTGGGCCCTGCCTAGCACCCTGAGTTACCAGAGGATCTTCCTGTAGGTCCCTCAAGGCCCCACCCAGTGACACCAAGTGGCTGAGAGCTGCCTATGCTACATGTCATGCGCTGAAAGCCTGCACCACAATCTCCATCCAGCTGGGCAGCCTAGGCACATTGCTTGGAGCCTTAAAGATCCCCCCCACCATGACCCCAAGCACCTATGGAACATTGGTGGGCCATGCAGCATGGACTGCACAGCATACTTCATCTAGCTGTTCAGCTTTGGTATGCCACTCAGAAGACAGTAAAGTCCTACCAAGCAAGTTCAAGCAGCTGGGGAGCTTCAGAGTACCTCCTGGGATGTGGTCAAGGTCTTCCCAGTATATACCCCACATTTGAGGAGTCTGTGTGTGCCACTAGGGCCTTAGTAATATCTGACTAGTGACCGCCACTCAACTGGGAAAACTCCCTGAAGTATGGATAGATATTCTCAGCCCAGGAAATAACTGAGACCTTGCATTCAGTTTCCCATGGGGAATATAGGAAAATGACAAAATGAAAAAGTAAATTGCAATCTCAGACCTCCAGCCCATTGCAAACAAGCCTAGAAGACATGGACATAGAAAACAATGTAAGCCATACACCTGAAACTTCTGAAATGATAGAAAGTGAATTAAAGAAACAACTCCAAGAAGCTGTAAAGAAACTCAGCCCAGAAATAATCTCCCAGGAAAAAGAAGAAATGAAAACATTATAAAAGAAATACTGAAGACATCTAAAAAATACATAGTTTAAAAAATGAAGAAGACTGCAAAAAGATGGAAACCTTGAATGAACAATATAAGAAAGAAATAGAATGCATGAAACAGATTCAAAGAGATATCCAGGAAATCAAAAATTCCCTCGAAAGTTGGCAAAACTGCCTCAACGAAAGTGAAGATAAACTTTCAGACCTAGAAGACAAGATTTCAGCTAGTGAACAGGATAGGAAAGATCTTTGAAAAATAATAAGGAATCAGAAAATAACAATTGAACAGTTGCAAGACGAGGAAAAGAAAAACAACATAATATTAATATGCATAAATTAAAAAGAAAGTGACAACACAAGTGATATCGAAAGACTATTTACAGAAGTAATAACTGAAACTTTCCCAAATATGGGAAAGGAAACTAACAGAGATAAGTGAGGCATATAGAACTCCATTAGCCATAACCAAAATAAAACTACACCCAGACTTATAATAATCACCATTCCACAAATTTAGCATGAGAACAGAGTATTAAAAGCTGTTAGAGAGAAGAGACAGATCACATATAAAGTAAAGCCCATCAGATTCACTGAAAACTTCTCAACATGAAAAATAAAGTCAAGAAGAGCATGGAGTGAAGTATTTCAGATAGTAAAGGAAAATGACTTCCAACCCATACTGATGTACTCTGCAAAACTAGCCTTCAAAATTGACAGAGAAATAAGATACTTCCATGACAAAGAACAACTAAATAACTTCATGATCATCAAACCAACCTTGCAAAGAATAATGAAAGATATTCTAGGTTGACATAAAAATAACTATGACTTCAGGAACACTAACAGGAAAAAACCACTAAGCAAGGCAAACAATTAAATAATTAAACAGAGGGGGAAAGTAAAGAACCAACAGCAGAAAGATACCACAACAAAAATAAACTAATTTATATCAGTTTTAACCATTAATGTAAATTATTTCAAATCACCAATTAAAAGAAACAGATTGGCAAAATGGATCAAGAAACAACATCCAACCATATGATGCATACAATAAACCCTCTAATCCAAATAAACCCATCTAACACATCCTTGACTTTCAGTCAAAGGATGGAAAACAATACTTCATGCAACAGGAAAAAAAGCAGGGGTGGCTATTCTGTTAGCAAACAATATAAACTTCAAACCAAGGATGATCAAAAGAAGTAAAGAAGGTAACTATGTACTAGTTAGGGGGAAACTTCAAAAGGAAGAAATAACAATCATTAATATATATGCACCAAATTCGGGAGCACCCTGCTATATAAAACAAATATTACTAGAAATGAAAAAATCAAACCAGCAATAACACAATTATAACAGCAGACTTTAACATCCCATTGACACAAAGAGACAGACCAACTAGAATATCAGCAAAGAAATAACAGAACTGAATCACACCTGTGAATAAATTAGTAGACATGTACAGAGTGTTTCACCCAACAACATCAGAATATACATTCTTCTCAGCAGCACATGGAATGTTCTCTACAATACACCGTATAATAGCCCATAGAATATGCTTAAGTAAATGCAAAATAATTGAAATTATCCTATGTGTGTTATCTGATCATAGTGCCATGAACTAGAAATTAATGACAAAAGAAACTGCAAAACTCCATAAACACATGAAAATTAAATAATACACTCTTAAACAATCAGTGGGTCAAGGGGGAAATTAAAGAAGAAATTAAACAATATCCACAAGCAAATGAAAACACAAATACAACCAACTGGAACCTGCAGAATGTAATGAAAGCAGTCCTCAAAGGAAAATTTATCGTGGTGAACTCCCACATCAGGAAAAAAGAACAAACACAAATAAACAATCTGATGCTACATCTCAAACATCTAGAAAAGGAAGAACAAATCAAGCCCAAAACCAAAAGAAAGGATAAAGATCAGAGCAGAAATTAATGCAATAGAGACTAAGAAAACAATACATAGAATTAATGAATCAAAGAGTTGGTTCTTTGAAAGAATAAATAAAATTAATAAACCCCTAGCCAATCTTACTTTAAAAAGGAAAGAAAAAACTCAAATTCATAAAATAAGAAATGAAAAGGGTGAAATCAACACAGACCCTGTGGAAATACTGAAGATCATCAACACCTACTTTGAAAACTTCTACTTTCATAGATTTGATAACACAAAAGAAATACATAGATTCCTAGAAACATGAATTACCAAAATGGGATCAAGATGTAAAACTGCTGAATAACTCAATTTTAATTAATGACATTGAAAATCTAATTATAACCTTACCAACAAAGAAAAGCCCAGGTTCTCATAGATTCACTGCTGAATTCTACAAGAAATTCAAGGAACACTTAATGCCAACACTGCCCGAACACTTAAATGAAATTGAAAGGGAAGCAATTGTCCCTAACTCATTCCTGGAAGCAAGTGTTACACTGATACCCAAACCAGAGAAAGACCCAACCGAAAAAGAAAAAAAAAAGAACAACAGGCCAATCTCCCTAATGAACATAGATGTAAAAATTCTCAATAAAATAGTGGTGAACAGAATACAGCAAATCATCAAGATTATACACCATGAGCAAGTAGGTTTCATCCCAGGAATGCAGGAATGGTTTAATACGAAAATCAATGAATGTAATTCACTATATTAATAGAGCCAAAAATAAGAATCACATGATCATTTCAATAGATGTGGAAAAGCTTTTGATAAAGTGCAACACTCACTCATGAAAAGAACCCTACAAAAAATCAGAACAGATGGTCTTTACCTCAATCTGATAAAAGCCATCTATGACAAAACAACAGCCAACGTCATATTAAGTGGTCAAAAACTGAAAGCTCTTACTCTAAAATCAGAAACAAGACAAGAATGTCCATTATCACCACTCATATTCAATATACTGCTGGAAATATTAGCCAGGGCAATCAGAAAACAAAGAGAAATAAAAAGATTAGGGGTAGGAAAAGAAGTTCAATTATCATTATTTGCAGATGATATGATACTCTATATAGAAGACCCCAAACTCCACTGAAAGACTTCTAGTAATGTAGCTGTATGTAAATCAACACTCAAAAATTGCTAGCATCCCTATACATAAGAACAAACTCCCTGAGAGAAATAAGACAAGCAACATGCTTTATAATAGCATCCAAAAAAACAATGAAATACTTAGGAATCAGTCTAACAAAGGAAATAAAAAATCTATTCAGTGAAAATTACAATACTCTGAAAAAAGAGATTGAAAAGGATTTCAGAAAATGGAAACACACCCTTTATTCAGGAATGTGAAGAATAAACTGTGAAAATGGCCAATCTCCCAAAATTGTTACACAGATTTAATGTAATTCCAATCAAAATACATTAACATACCTCACAGATCTAGAGAAATTATAACTAAAATTCATCTGGAACCAAAAGAGATCTAGAATAACAAAGACAATTATGGGCAACAAAGGCAAAGGCAGAAGGCATCACAATCCCTGACTTGAAGTTATACTACAAAGCTACTGTGATAAAATCAGCATGGTACTGGAATAAAAACAGACCTGAAGATCAATGGAATAGATTAGAAGAGACAACTGCAACAAACTCAGCCACTTTAACAAAGGAGCCAAACACATTCACTGGAAAAAAGATAGCCTTTTTAATAAGCGGTGCTGGAAAAACTGTCTTTCCATATGCCAAAAACTAAAACTAGATCCATGCTTATCACCATGCACTAAACTAAAGTCAAAGTGGATCAAAGATCTAAATATTAAAACAGAAACACTAAATCTGCTAGAAGACAAAGTAAGTAGAAATCTTGAAAACATACAGGTTAGGCAGAGAATTCATGAACAAAAATTAAACTGGATGGGAAACACTGCTCAGAATCAATAATTTGGATCTTGTCTTATTAAAAAGATCTTGCATGTCAAAATAAATCTCCAACAAAGTAAAAATGAAACCCACAAATTGGGAAAAAATCTTAGTCAACTGTCCTTCAGACAAAGTACTTCTGTCTAGAACACATAAAGAATTTTTAAAAATCAGATTCCTGAAATTCAAAAACCCAATCCAAAAATGGGCATCTGAGATGAACACACAGTTCTCAGTTGAAGAAATACAAACAACAAATATATACATGAAAAAATGTTCAGCATCATTGGTCATAAGAGAAATGCAAATTAAAACCACACTGAGGTTCCATCTCACTCCAGAAAGAATGGCCAGGATAAAGAAAACTGCCAACAACAAGTGCTGGAGAGGCTGTGGGGAAAAGGAACTCTTCTGCACTGTTGGTGGCAGTGTAGACTGGTGCAACCACTGTAGAAGTCAGTCTGGAGATTCCTCAGGAAGCTGGGATTGGAAGCCCCATTTGAACCAGTTATTTCACTTCTGGGCATTGTCCCAGAAGAACTGAAAACATCATACCACAGTGACATATGTGCACTCATATTTATAGCAGTACATTTTGTAGTAGTCAGATCTTGAAACAACCTAAATGTCCATCCTCTGAGGAATGGATAAAAAAGATGTGGTATTTTTATATAGTGGGGTACTAATCAGCTATAAAGAATAATCACATTGAGATATTTAGAAGTATATGGATGTAATTTGAGATCATACTCATAAGGGAAATAAATCAATCCTAGTTATGTTCCAATCACCTTGTTTTGAAAGCCTATCTTGTTACTGTTTGGGGATTTTTGCTACTGCCATTTATTCATCTCTTTTGTTTCTTGTTTTTCTTGTGGTTCTGTTTTGTTTTGTTTTGTTTTGTTTTTTCCTCTAATACAGAAAGGATATATGTACATGTAGAGGCTTGTACATGCTTAGAACTTCTCCTAAAACATTTACAAGAATTGATTGTGTTTTGTGTGACAATATGAACAGTTACTTTGAAGAAAAAGAGACGTTATGGTAGCCATTGCTGATTTCCCATCATCATGTTATGAAGTCCAGTAATGCTTTGTTCTTTGTTTTGATTGGTTTTAATCTGTTTTGTATTATTTAATTGTGTAATAATCCTCTTTACTTTTCTTTTTCTGAAAATTGCTCACAATTCCAATTAGCTGAATGGTTCTAGCTCCTCCTAAAATAGCACACCCTTATTCTATCCTTTTATGATAGCTAATATTATTCAGAGTTCACATACACCTCAGGTTCTCAGAAGATAATTACCTGAAGCCCTAAGGTAGTACCTAAATAGCAGGGCTGTGTGCTACTGTCTTGCATAGGGGACCTAACTGGTGTGGTTTTGTATTATTTAATTGTGTGAAGGTATGAACAACTATGTTGAAGAGAACAAGAGACATTATGGTAACCATTGTTGATTTTCCTCTTGTCTGGTTTTGAAGACCTGTAATTCTTTCGTTCTTCTATTTTGATCAGTTTTATAGTATTTTGTTTTGCTTGAATTCATTGTGTGTGAAGATATGCACAACTGTCTCTAAGAAAATAAGAGACATGACAGTAGCCACTGTTGATCTGTTGTCCTGATCTGAAATCCTGTGTCACTTGCATTGTTCTGTTGTGATCTGCTTTGTTCTATTTTACTGTATTTTGTTTTACTCTCTTTAAAATAAAAAAGTATGTATTTATTTATTTATCTTACTTTTTTGTTTTTTGACACAAAGTCTCTCTATATGCTGCAATTCTGTTCTTTAAAGAGAAATATTTAGATAGTGCTAATCCAAACCACAAAAATGAGATATATTTGTCTCTATAAAAATTCTGCTCCTGACTTATGCCTGGAGCAATCAACAAGTGACTTTTAGATGACCACCGCTTGTCCCCTTTCATCTCCCTGCTTTTCAGCCACCATGCTTGGACCCCTTCATTCATTACCAATATAGCTCTGTGATGAGGGTCACTCCCTGCAGCAACATCTGCTCTGAGCCAACAAACGCCATCCAGAGACCAGGCTCTCCTCCTAGGTGCACCATCTTACTACTGTGAGCTACGCAAAGGGTACAGATGGCTTGAGATAAATAATAATAATAATAAGCTCTAGAAAGTCACAATTTTTATCATGAAACTTGATCTTGGATAAAGGTATAATTCCCTCTCTGGATATTGAATACTTCTCTAGAGCAATGTTCTCTATGAGTTTTTTAAGAAATAGGGCAAGAACTTGAGTTTTGGATTCTGCCTCTGTGATTTGTAACCCATTGTGCTTCTTTCAATTTGACTAATGTCGTTTGAAATTAAGTTACTCCTCCAATATCTCTTTTTCCATTTGTAATATAGATATAATTAACGAACTTCATAGAGCTGTCATAAGGATAAAAAATATTATTATAGTGAAGTGCTTAGAATTGTGTGTGTGGTCTACAGTGAAAACCACACCAGTTAGGTCCCCTATGCAAGACAGTAGCACACAGCCCTGCTATTTAGGTACTATCTTACGGCTTCAGGTAATTATCTTCTGAGAACCTGAGGTGTATGTGAACTCTGAATAATATTAGCTATCATAAAAGGATAGAATAAGGGTGTGCTATTTTAGGAGGAGCTAGAACCATTCAGCTAATTGGAATTGTGAGCAATTTTCAGAAAAAGAAAAGTAAAGAGGATTATTACAGAGATCCAATACAGTGAATGAGTTTATTTGCCTAATGCATAATCTAATCTCAACTACAAAAAACAAATACCTTCTCAACTCTTCCTCCTCCAAGCAAGAAGAGAATGGAGACGATATGCCTCAGAGTGGTGAAACTACCATTATGTAAAATGGTAAATCACTTCTGTTTTTCTTCAGTTAAACACTGCTTCTTTGGACCAAAGAAGTATTACTGAGACTAATTCATTCTTCCTCTAATGTTTTATTTCTCCACTGCTTATTCTGTAACCTGTGAGCAATATACTTCTCAATTTTTGGTTTTCATTAAATTTGTCATCCTTTCATTCATTTATTTTGCTTAGCACCTGCCACAACATTATTGATGTTTAGTGGTAATTTGAGTAGATGTCAAATAATTTTCTGTGCGTATTTCACCTAATGATATTAGAACAAAAATTCTCTGGATTTAAACCTGTTGACACTATTAGTTATAGTCTGCTGCAGAAGAAAAAATAGAAATGAAGGCTTTGAGCTCTAAAAGCTATAACAGCAAGTAATTCTGATGCCATTTTTGTAAAGTATTTCTACTTGCATATTTTTAAGCCAGAGAAATGCTGTATAATGGAAGAGAAATTCTTTGAACTTGTAAATCAGTGTCTCCCAGATTCCAATATATTTTTGGAACTAATAAATATTAGGTCTATTAGATTCAATGCATTCAAAAGGTAACCTGCAGAAAATGATACTTGAAATGATACTTTTATTTTTTTAAATTAAATTAGTCAAATTTAGGATGAATTCTCACATAAAATCTCACAATTCTCTTTATTCACTCAGTTTTTTTTCAAACCAAAGAATTTTAATGAGAATCTGTAGTAGACTAAAGACAGCCTCATGTAATATGCTACTGCTCCAATTCAGCAGGAGATGCCTCTTCCATTGAACCTGGGCTGCAAAGGACTTATGAGAGCAATAAAATGCATTTCTAGGCCTTCTCATGTTAGGCTTCTTCCCATGTCTCTTTTGCATTTCCTCTTGGACTCCTTAAGTGCCAATAAGAAGTCTAATCCTCAGTAGCAGTGAAGAAAACAATTGAAGGACACGCAGTGACAGGAAAACAAAGGCAGAATGAGAATTTGAGGGTGGAGAATTTGAACTGCCAGTGCTTAGCATTTCTGGCCACTGGCCTGGGAATCTGTCAAACCAAGGCCCTAACCATATGCTACAGAAAGAACACGCATGCTGCACAATTTCCAGACTTGCACAATTAAATAAATTAACTAATTCCCAATGTTCTTTTAAACTACTAAGTTTCTAGATTTCTTGTTATGCAGCCATAGATACGAGAGTGTAATTCATACACGAACAACCAGCTCCCTGGGCTAAGAAACATGGTGCACCCTGGGCACATACTGTGTACCCTAACACCAGTGGTGGAAGAGTATGAAGGATTGGATTTTTGAAACTTTGAAGCAAAAGGTCATTCTTTCCAGCTTAGACTAAATGCCTGTCTATAAAAGAATGCTTCATTTCAAGCAGCTCCAAAATAACAATGATTTCATGTGAAATTCAGATTGATTCTCTCAAGTCTCTTGCAAGGTATGTATTTCAAGAAAGAAGCTTGTGTTTCTTACTCTACCAGAAATATTGGCATGACTCCCAGTGATTTGGACTTACAGCGTGCTAGGCAAGGGCTACCATCAGCATTCTTTAACTATATAGGAAGTTATACAATTGACTCTTTTCCATAATATTTTTTCTTCTTTTTTTCTTCATTGTAAAATTTTCTTTACACTTTATTTCATTTTTTAAAATAAGCAGGTTTTCTAAAGCTGAATGTCCAATTATGTATTTTAAATATTTAATATTCTTATATTAATCTACTTACTATGTAGTGAGAAGTTTGGCTTTGTTTCCATTTACACATTTTTAGAATCTCATGCTAGCTTTTGCTTTGAGTATACATTTCGACACTTTATTCACAATCCTTGGCAAGGTAACAAAAATCCCAGAAGCAAGTGGTACATACTTGCCAACAAATGACTTTAAAAATATTTTTCTTACAAAAGTTGTCTGTAATTCTGGGATTAAATCAACACCTCTTTTCCCTTGATTTACAAAGTGGATATTCAAGAATGCAAAAAATGCTATAAATGAAAAACAGACAACAGACAGATACAGAGAAAAAATTTCCTCACATGTTTGTTAAATATTTTTAGTGAATTTAATTGAAACTTGAAGTTTCCTCTCAATATACATATGTTTAAAGAAAAACTTTCCACAAATGAAAGTTAACGTTGCAAATTTAAATTCATAGGCTAAGGCTGTAACTCAGTAGTACAGTATTTGTCTAGCATGCATGAAGCCATGGTTCAATACCTAGCACCCAAAGAAACAAACACACAAAACAAACAAAAATCAATTTCAACATTTGAGCAAGGATGTAATCATCAATTTAGCAGCACTGGGAACTAAAAAAGTCTCAGAACCTCCCTGTCATAAAGTGGGCAGGCAGCTTTTATAGTCAGGGAATGGAAGTGAAGGACAGAAACAAGTTCTCTGGTTACAACACACTTGTCTCATTTAAATAAGGTGTGATCAGTTCCTGGGTCAGGATTGGCTGAAGCTCAGCTGGTATCACTGGATAACATCCACCTACTGGTTACAAAACCATAGCTAAAGATTTCACTTTCTTTCTTTACTAACTAAAGTTGTAGTTTTTAATACAGACATTGAGACAATCTTAGGCAAATTCACTTTAAGACATCTATTTTAAAATTTCTACAATTAATTGTTATTATTTTTGTAATTTGAAAAAATAAATCTTTTCTTCTTTCCATCTCCTATAAATTGCATAAGATACTGAATAGCGTTAGTATAATGCCTTGCTGTTGGCAGAGCATTTTCACATAATTTCATTCAACCTACACAACACTATGAGGTAAAGTATTATTATTAGAGGGTTTTCTTAAATTGACATAATAATTGTATAAATAATACACAAGATAAAGCTTGGCTGTATGTATATATTGTAGAAAGACTAGATCAAGCTAATTAGCTCCTTTGCCTCACAACTAGTTTTGCATTTCTTTTGTTCTAGTATTCTTACTTTAGTAGTCAGGTGTAAGTTTTATCTTTGCATTCTGTTTTACAAACAAAAGAACAAAGGCTCAGAAGTATCATCCAGCAAGCCCCACAGCTGGCCCATGCCAGACTATAGAAACTTATGCAGATCTAACTCCAAAGTGCTATGCTCACCTTGCACTGCACAGACTTACTATCTGCTGTGTTTTCTTTCCATTTCCAGGACTCTCCTTGCATTTCCCTTCCAGGGCAGTTTGTCCAAACCAGTTCTTCTTGACACACATTGTTGAAATGCTCTATTCTGGTAGCACTACTGCCCTTCCATCTTTAGTGGGGGGGAGCTTACTGGCCCTACTCCCTCCATCCTACTTCCCGGCCCTGGTGAAGGCCAGGTCCCAGAGTTCCCCACCGTGGCCAAGTGCTGATGCAGCAGGCTGCCTCCGCTGCCTGCGGAAGCCGCTCAAGCTTACAGAATTGGAGTTATACTACATTTTAGATGAGAATTATGGGCATGCTCTCATTATTTTTGTGAAAGCTTTATGGCACTTTACCAGAAAACTCTAAATAATTGAGTAACTCCTTGTTAATTCTATATTAAAGGCACTGTGAAAAAAAAGAACTTTAAGTATATATTATCTGATATTTTATTTAAGAGCAATAAGACATTTAAGTCAAGTAGGGAGAAATAGCTACTTTGAATTCATGCTGTTTTGACTAAAGTTGTATCAATTTAACAAGAGTTCGTTGTACAAAGAAATGCCATTATTACCTCGTTGCATACATTATGTGAAGGTGTATAGAATTACAATGACTTTGGGCACATTTTCCATCTTTGTGATACAAGGTTCTGTGACATTTACTACCATCATTTAATAAATGCCCTCCTCCTATCAGGGCAGTGCTCTCCTATTTCCATTTTCTGGACCAGCTGTTGGCCCAGTGCTCCTTAAACCTGTCCACATTATGTCCAGACTGAATAAAGTCCATAAACTCAAATTGCAAATATGTACCAGGATTCAAAGAAATTGTCTTGGAAAACATACTATCACGCCTCCTTCCTCTGATGTGGCACTTTGGAGCTCTAAAAACATTACTTTTGCATTTTCTGCCTTCAGTTTGACATTTTAAACCAGTCCAGTGCCTGGATATTGGATTTCTCCTATGCTTTGATTGATGCATATACCATTCCCTTCTTGTCTGGGAGATCATTGTCAGTCTTGGGCTGATGGACATTTCTCCTCTAGCTTCATGAAACCACTTTCCTCCAGACTCTGCCCCTGTAGACGGCTACTCAGACTCCAAATACCATTCTCCTGAGGTATACTGAGATTCGTGCACATTAAGTCTGTCCTATGGAATGAATATTGGTGCCTGTGCTACTATCTCAAAGCTGTATGTGATAAAAGGAAGGAAAGGACTGAAACCTTGAAAATCTAATCATGCTTCTCTAGTAGACAAGGTTTGCATAGACTTTACAATTTATGACACCTTTCACATCTACAGTTTGAATAGCTCAGTGATGTGGGAAGTGTTAATAATCTGCTTTCCAGAAGGTTAGATGGCTTATCTTAGGATCCATAAATATTTAGCCTACAGAATCAAAAATAACTGATCTTGAAGATTCTTTTCCAATTTTCGCTGTTCCAAGTTTTTAAACTTAGAGTTTAGGAGCAAGGTTTTAAGAGTGAGAGAGCTCAGATGCCAGAAATTCTTCATCCAAGATTCATCCATCTAGGATTCCTGTGAAAGCAGGTAAGAAGAAAGATCAAAGCTAAGCCTATGAGTAATATCACTGCAGGAAGAAAATAGATCAGAATGGAAGGTGGAAAGGTAAGAGTCTGTGGAGATGACCACAGAGAAAAGGCTGAACAGATGGGAAGACAGAAAGATGAAATCAAACTCAAATTTTTCTTGGAGTCTGTGGGCTTTGCTTCTTTTATTTTGTGGGGCTGTATGATCATCCCAGAGAAAACACTGTGTAGACATCTCCCTGTCTTCATGCTCTTCCTACATTTGAAGTTCCTCCTGTCCTTCATTGTCATTCATACTTACCATGTCCTGTGTTACTTTCTTTTCTATTTAGCACTGGTTGGTTCCTGGAGAAGACTAATCCAAGATTTTTCAGACTTCAGTGAGCAACACAATGTCCTTTCAGAGACTAAAACATTGTTTCTGGGGGCTTTTCAAGTTTTCCAAGTACTGACTCTCAGAGTGCCCCAGGACATGCCTTGAGAGGAGATCTTATCCTGGCCAAAGATGCCCTGCAGAAATTCCACTCTCTTCTTCTCTCCTTTTATGCTTTATTCTCTCCTGTAAACTAACCCAAAGGTCTCCCGCCAGCCATTGAGCATTTGTGCATTGTGTTTGACCCTCTTACCCTCTAGACATTTATCCTTACCATTCATAGACAGATAATTTCATGAAGTGCTATAATTGTCATGTTTGTGTTTAAAGCTCTGTCACTGCTTTGATGTTACTGGTAGCAGAGTACCAAGAACCAGCTGTTGAGTGTCGAGAGAAAGTGTGGTGGATTCTCACAGTCCTGAGTGCCCCACCGCTTCTACATGACTGACTTTAGGTTTTCACCACTGTGTTACAGGCAATGCTTGATTCTGTGTGGCCACAAGGGCCCAGGGCAGCTGGTATAAATCCTACACACTGGATTCATGTGACGCTCCCTCTGGCCCGCCTTCTGAGGAAAAGATAGACAGTCATATCTATCTGAAGGCATCTCAGCTGAAGACAAGCTCGAAGAATAACCCTAATGAGCAAAATCCCTGCAAATTAACAGCCAAATAAGCTTTCCCCAAATGTACAAGAGCTGTCCAAACTTCTATAAAGCTCTACATATCTAGATGCATATTTCATAGTCCATGAATCCACGAGCCTCAGAATTGGCACTGATTTTCTCCTTTTCCCCCTTTTGATTCACTGTGCTCTCTATGTTGGTTGGTTTGGATCCCAGTTATGCTTAGGTGAGTGCCAGGTTTACTTTTGCTGATGTATCCCAGACCCATAATATTTGTTCACCTTTTCCCTTCTGCTAATAAAATCTTTCAAATTTACTGCAGGGATTTACTTTACTGTATCGCACCTTTTGTTTCTTTACTTTTCTACTCTATCTTGGCTAGTTGGAATTGGCAGGTGCTTTGCCTATTCCCAAGAGACAATCCCACAAAGCTAATGATGCTGGTAAGGGTTCCATTCCTTGTAGGAAAATGTCGAACAAGGTACTTAGGCAGCAGAATTGGCCAGAGAATGTGGCTGTATATTATTATTTAGAGAGGAGAGGGAAAGTAGGTCTGTCTGTTCCATGCATTTAAACATCATTTTTGTCTGTTTCATGGAGTTTTATGTCACATTGAATATAACAGATTCAGCTAGTATGAGTTAAGGCTATTTTGGCTGCTAAATATTTTTTGTTGGTGGTAGTGTTTCCAGAGGCAGTGTGAAAATCTGAACCATCTGATGGGAAAGCAAACTATTTTTATGCTTTACACACACATACAGGCACACACACACACACACACACACACAATGTAGTCTCTTGTGTCACTATGATTTATATGGAAATTAAATTGTGAGCACTGTCCAAGCAACTATATAAGCCTTAGATATACATTCTTGCATTTATGCCAAAGATATGCATTCTTGCTCACAATCATTTTAAGCAAAATGAGTCATCTTCTCTTATTCCTCTTTGTTCCCTTCTTCTGAAAATCCCCATCAATGTTTGCCCCGTCTTCTTTACAGTGATGACTATAGTTGGTGCCTGTTATAAACTGACTCTTGTTTCTTCAGATTGTTATGTATGCACATGATGCCCTAAATCCCCATGTCAATGAATTTGCTGGTAGGGGCTACTGGGAGGTACTGAGGTCCAATGAGACCATCTGGACAGGTCAATACTCATAGTTCTCATGTTTGGAGAAGCGAAAGAAATACGAGACGCCTCCCAGACTCCCACTCATTGATTCAGGAAAGACCACGAGAGCACACAGCCGGAAAGTAGCCATTTGTAAGCAGGAAGAAAGCTCTCACCAGAAACCACACTTCCTAACACCTAGATATTGGACTTTAAGCTTCTGTAATGGGGAGGAAATAAAATACTCTTGTTTAATTGACCCAGCCTGCAGAAGTTTGTTGTGGCAGCATGAGCAGACTAATACAGTGTCAATAAGTTGTGTATTAGAAATTGTCTTCTGTCTAATATACTATATATGTGTATGTGTATTTTATATATGCATATTGTGTTATGTTATATTGTACTATAGTGTACTATTGTAGATAATCTATAGACTTCATTCTACTGTCACCAATATTGTGGCTAACGTTTATTGTATAGTTCTGGGCCAAATGCAAAATCCCATAGTATATTTAAGCCTTAAGTTTCCATTCTCTCTAATTTGTATCAATTCTCATTCTTATTTATCTCTCATATACTTGATGTTTTTGAAGAATACTGGCCTTTGTTTACTTCAATGTTTTAAATTCATGTTTTTGATATTTCCCCAGGATTAGAGTGAGGCTAAGCATTTCTAACAAGTATCCATCAAGAAATGATGCAATAATCTCAGTGCATTAAACAGGTAGTACATAGTATTTAAACATTCTATCATTGGTAATGTCAATTGTGATCACATTGTGAAGATGGTACCTACAAGGTGTGTTTAGTTCTTAGCTACAATTTTCCCCTTGTAATTAATCACTGACTTACAGAAAGGTTTTTGTGATCATGCAAATGTCCATTTGTCATGATGCAAATCTAGAAAATTTCACAAAATTTCACATGATACTTTCACATGTGGAAGTATCAGGGGGGTGCCCCACTCATGGGGACATTAACCCACTGAATAGCACCTAGCTGACTGTGTGACTTGGAGGGACAGCCTGGTCCGGAGAAGAGGGTTACAGGATGAGTGACCCAGAGAGTGTGTTCTTGTCCTGGCTCCTCCTCTTTCCCTCTCTGCTTCCTGGTTGTCACGGGGTGAGCAGTGGTCCTCTACCAAGTCCTTCCACTGTTCTGTTTCTGATGTCTGCCTGAATCTAATGCAAACTGTGAGCCAAGTCAATCTCCCTTCTTTAAAGTTGTATTTAGACCTCTGAAGTGGATTCCAGTCTCCTGCCAATTGTTATGGCACATGGTCAAGAAAAAGAAGACGAAGACAGAATGTGAAGTAGTGATGCAGCAGGGATCTGAGACGACCAGTTGTTTGCGGGGAACAAGAGGCCACAAGGCAGCCAGAACTTTGGTGTTTTTTTCATTACAAGGACAGTGGGTTAAGGGCAGTGAGTGTTTCCCAAGAGTGTTTCTGGACATGGTAGTGGAAATCATGCCAGGTTGGTAAGAAGAAAAAAGCATTCTTGATACAGACCAGTAAGGAAGCTGTTGGTTCCCCACATGTCTCACTGTCCTCAGCAGGTCTCAGCTTCCCTGTGAGCACCACAGCCTCACTAGCCCTAGGGCTTTCAGCAGTGACCAGAGAAAAGCAAGGATTTCTGTGTTCCAATCTGACTTACAGGGTGGGACCAGGAAAGCCTTGCACATCCTCTGGACTCAATTTTAATCTGTGGTCCTCAACAAATGTTGGATATTTTTGTCCCATCGATAGGAAGGAGATTAATACACTGTTCTTTCCATCAGTTTTTGTCCACTAATTTAAACATCTACCAGTGAAACTTCCCTGTGTCTTCCTAGAGATAACTGTCTATTTGCATCATCCCTTCTGCATTGGAATTCTATGAGAAGGGGCATTTTTTCACCCCAATTCTTATTTATTAAATTATTTATATAAATAC
>PVJX010027767.1:0-24547 GCA_004027295.1 Dolichotis patagonum | reverse complement strand
TTATTGCATTGAGTTCCCACATCAGGAAGACAGAACGAACACAAATAAACAACCTGATGCTACAACTCAAACATCTGGAAAAAGAAGAGCAAGCCAAGCCCAAAGCCAAAAGAAGGGAGGAAATTATAAAGATTAGAGCAGAAATTAATGCAATAGAGACTAAGAAAGCAGTACAAAGGATCAATGAATCAAAGAGTTGCTTCTTTGAAAGAATAAATAAAATTGATAGGCTCCTGGCCAACCTTATTAAAAAAGGAAAGAAAAAACTCAAATTCATGCAATAAGAAATGAAAAAGGTGAAATTACTACAGACTCTGTGGAAATACAGAAGGTCATCAACACTTACTTTGAAAACCTCTACTCTCATAGGTTCGATAACACTGAAGAAATGGACAAATTCCTAAATACATATGAACTACCAAAGCTGGATCAGGAAGATGTAAAACTGTTGAATAACCCAATTTCTATTACTGAAATTGAAAATGTAATTAAGTCCTTGCCTACAAAGAAGAGTCCAGGCCCAGATGGATTCACTGCAGAATTCTACAAGAAATACAAAGAAGACTTAACTGCAACACTCCTGAAACTCTTCAATGAAACTGAAAGGCAAGCAATTCTTCCTAAATCATTCCTGGAAGCAAATATCACTCTAGTGCCAAAACAGGACAAAGACTCAACTAAAAAAGAGAACTATAGGCCAATCTCCCTGATGAACATAGATGCAAAAATTCTCAATAAAATATTGGCAAACAGGATGCAGCAAATCATCAAGAAGATTATACACCATGTCAAAGTAGGATTCATCCCAGGAATGCAGGGATGGTTCAACATATGCAAAACAATAAATGTAATCCAACAGATCAATAGAGCCAAAAGGAAGAACCACATGATCATCTCTATAGATGCAGAAAAATCTTTTGATATAGTCCAACACTCATTCATGATAAGAACCTTACAGAGAATTGGAATAGAGTGTCTTTAACTCAATATGGTAAAGGCCATCTATGACAAACAAACAGCCAGCATCATATTGAATGGTCAAAAACTGAAAGCCTTTACCTTAAAATCAGGCATAAGACAAGGATGTCCATTATCACCACTGCTATTAAACATAGTACTGGAAATACTAGCCAGAGCAATAAGACAAGAAAGAGAAATAAAGGAGTAAAGATAGGAAAAGAGGAAGTTAAATTATCATTATTTGCAGATGACATGATACTTTACATAGAAGACCCCCAAAACTCTATTGAAAGTCTCCTAGATATAATTAACAAATTCAGCAAGGTAGCTGGATACAAAGTCAATACACAAAAATCAATAGCATTTTTATACACTAACAACAAAAGTACTGAGAGAGCAATAAGAGAAACTACACCCTTTACACTAGCATCCAAAAAAATGAAACAGTTAGGAATTAATCTCATGAAAGATGTAAAAGAGCTATACATTGAAAATTATAATACCCTGAAAAAGGAAATCGAAGTGGACCTCAGAAAATAGAAAGACATCCCCTGTTCATGGATAGGAAGAACAAACATTGTAAAAATAGCCATTCTCCCAAAATTACTATACAGATTCAATGCCATCCCTATCAATATACCACTAACCTACCTCATGGACCTAGAGAAATCACTCCTAAAATTCATCTGGAACCAGAATAGACCTAGAATATCAAAGGCAATTCTAAACAACAAAGGCAAGGCAGGAGGCATCACAATCCCTGACTTAAAATTATACTACAAAGCTACAGTGATAAACTCAGTATGGTACTGGAATAGAAACAGACCCGAGGATCAGTGGAATAGATTGGAAGATACAACCACAACCAAAAGCTCACTCAACCACCTTACCTTTGATAAAGGGGACACTCATGCTCGCTGGAAGAATGACAGTCTCTTTAACAAATGGTGCTGGAAAAAATGGCTGTTCTTATGCAGAAGACTAAAACTAGACCCATGTCTATCTACATAAACTAAACTAAAATCTAAATGGATTAAAGATCTAAATATTAAAACAGAAACACTAAAACTGCTGGAAGACAAAGTAGGTAAAAACCTCAATGATATAGGGGTAGGAAAACAATTTATGAACAAGAACCAAAGTACACGGGAAGTACTTCCCAGAATCAATAACTGGGACCACATCTTATTAAAGAGTTTCTGCATGTCAAAAGAGATTTCCAGCAGAGTGAAAAGAAAACCCACAATTTGGAAAAAATCTTCATGGACAGTGCCTCAGACAAAGGACTTTTGTCTAGAACTTATAAAGAAGTTAAAAAAGTCAGACCCTCGAAATTCAAAGACCCAATCTAAAAATGGGCATCTGAAATGAATACACAGTTCTCAGATGAAGAAATACGAATGGCAAATAAATACATGAAAAAATATTCATCATCATTAGTCATGAGAGAAATGCAAATTAAAACCACACTGAGATTCCATCTCACTCCAGAAAGAATCGCCAAGATAGAAAACACTACCAACAACAAGTGTTGGAGAGGCTGTGGGGAAAAAGGAACTCTTCTACACAGTTGGTGGGAGTGTAGACTGGTGCAACCACTGTGGAGGTCAGTCTGGAGATTCCTCAAAAAGCTGGGTATGGAAGTCCCATTTGACCCAGCTATTCCACTTCTAGGCATATTTCCAGAAGAAATGAAAACATCATACCACAGGGATATATGTGCACCCATGTTTATAGCAACACAATTTGTAATAGCCAGATCTTGGAAACAACCTAAGTGCCCATCAACTGAGGAATGGATAAAAAGTTGTGGCATTTTTATACAATGGAGTACTACTCAGCTATAAAGAATGATCACATTGAAGTATTTATAAATAAATGGACACGACCTAAGACCATTCTCTTAAGTGAAATAAACCAAACTCACAAAGGTAAATATCATATAATCTCCCTAATATGAGATTTGATAAGAGTATATAAGACTTTATGGTAAGCATGAGTCCCCATCTCACAGCTTCGAAGACTTTCAAAGTTTTCAATCATCAGTTGGAATGGTTTTATCCTGTTTTGTTTGACTGTATCAGACGTGATGATATGAATAGCTGTTTTGAAGAAAACAAAACATTGTGACAGCTATTGCTGCTTTAATATCATCCTTCTTAGAAGTCCTACCATGCTTTTTTTGTTCTACTACCATTGATTCTATCATATTGTGTCTTATTGGAATTTGAATATGTGTGATAGTTTATACAAAAATTTTTTTATCAAAAATGAGATATTATAGTACCCCTTGATCATTTTCTGTTTTTTTTGGTTCAGAAAGCCCTGTAATTCTTTCATTCTATGCATGGCTTCCTCCTATTGTGTTATGTTTGATATTCTTGTATTTGAAACTATGCTCAACTATAGCAGAGTAAAAGATATGGTGTTAGCTACTGTTGATGTTCAGTTGTCTTAATGTGAAGTACTGTGTTGCCTATGTTGTCCTGTTCTGATCTGCTCTGTACTGCCCCCTTTTGTTTTATTCTCTTTCAAATAAAAAAAAGAAGACATAACAACCATAAAGACGTATCTATCTAACAACAGTGCACCCAGCTACACAAAACAAATATCAGACATGAAGAATCACATCAGCAATAACGGAATAATAATGGAGGACCTTAACACCCCACTTTCATAAGCAAACCTGTGAACAAATGGATTTCCTAGAATTCTACAGAGTATTCTACCCAAAAACTTCAGAATACACATTTTTCGTGGCTGCACATGAGACAATCTCCAAGCTAGAAAACATGTTAGCCTGTAAAACATGCTTAAATAAATGCAGATGAACTACAAGTACATCAGGAATATTATGTGATCATAGTACAAAGATATTGGAAATCAACAGAAAAGGATACTATAAAAATGACATAAACACATAGAAGTTGAACAACACCCTGCTGAACAAGCAATGAGTCACAGAGGAAATTAAAGAAGAAACTAAATATTATCTACAATTAAATAAAAATCATAATGTAGCATCTAGGAATGTATCAGATTCAAAGAAAGCACACATATAAGGGAAATTTATAGCTCTAAATTTGCAAATCAGGAAAACAGAATGAGCTCACATAAACAACTTATTGCTAAATATCAAATATTTAGAAAAGGAAGAAGAAATCCAACTCAAAGCTCACACAAGACAGGAACTTGTAAAGATGAGAGCAGAAATTAATACAACTCACACTAAGAAAACAATACAAAGCATTAAACAAATACTTGGTTCTTAGTAAAAAAGTAAGGAGCATTGCTAAAACTCTAGCCAATATTATCAAAAATAGGAAAGAAAAGTCCAAATTCATGCAGTTAACTATGAAAAGTGTGAAATCACAAGGAATTCTGTGGATATCCAGAAAATTATCAAAACCTACTTTAAGAAATTTACTCTAATAAAATGGAAAATAGCAGATAAGGAGAGATTCCTGGGCACATATGAATTACCAAACCAGAATCAAGAAAATGTAAGTATCTTAAATAACCCAATATCAGTCAATGAAATTGACATGTAAATAAAAATGTATCAATAAACAACAGTCCAAGTCCTGATGGTTACCTTCCTGGATTCTACAACAAATTTAAAGACCTAATGCCACTCATACTCCAACATTTCCATGAAATTGAAGGAGAAAGAATATGTCTAAAACCATTCCTGCAAGCAAATTTTAACCTAATACCAAAACCAGAGAGCCATCCAAACAGCAACAAAAAATAGTACAGGCCAATCCATCTAATTAATATATATGCAAATATCCACAGTAAGATACCCACAGAGAATGCAACAAGTTATCTAGAATGCTACACAACGATCAAGCAGCATTCATCCAAGTGACTCAGGGATGGTACAGTGTAGGCCGTTAGGAGATATCATGACAACATTTGGACTACTCCTGATCTTAGGATATGACAATTAACCCACATTCATAGCTGACGTAGCCCAGGATCTCACACAGACATTAAAGATAACATGGAAGCTTCACAAGGCTTATTGGCAACAGAGATCAGGAAAAGTAGAGCAGATGACCTGTAAAACCAAATAATACCTGAGAAAATGTTGTCAAGAGACCCACCTAAGATGGAACTGAATTCCACCCATGCTCCTCCTCTGAGTCTGGTGCATTTTATGAAATAAATTAGGCATTCGCCTTACAAAATATTTGGCTGGCTACCCCTAGTCATAAATAAAATGAGGGGTGATCTTTAAAAACTGGAAAAATTAACATTAAGCATATACATTCAGTCTTTGAAATAGCCATTAAGATGTCTATAACTGTGTACAGAAGAAAATGCCTATAAGCGTCACACGTCCAATACTCTCATTCTAACCTGTAAATGTTTTTTGGGTTAACAAATGAAATCCAACCAGTCTAGGCCCTTATAGAATGGGCTCAATGCTGTTATCTTGCCCAGTCGCATTACTGTTAAAGTTACAGGACTTGTGTCTAAGCAACACAGATCAACAGAAGTCAACAGAAGCTAGCAGTATCCATACTACCTAAACCAACTGATCCTTTAATAAGATCAGGTCACTACCAGAGAAAATAGCACTGCTCTAATCACCCCAGAATCTGACCAGTCTACACAGAGCTCAATGCTAAGGAAACAGCCCTGGTTTGGTCACCCTCAAAAATGACCAGTTTACTCATGGCCAAAACCTCAGGAGCAACCCTGGGATACATTAATATATGAAACCTTTTCCTGTATATTTTTTTGAATTCTCCCTCTGCCCGATTTGGAGCCAACTACTCATGACAATGTAAATGTTAATGATAGTGATGTTCTACATTAAAATTTTACAGAAAGCATCAAAAGGGGCTATTATGTGGGACTTAAAGAAAAAAATAAGCTCTCCCAGCCAGAAGCAATCATTGTGAAGCTTCTCTTCACCATTCCTATAGTTATGACTTCTGTTACAGAGAAGTTTGGCGACTGCATCCTGAAAAGTATTTATGATACCTTGTTCTCACAAAATTCATAAGGCTAAATCCCCACTGAGGCTGTTATTAATTGATTTTAAATGCTTATCTTGCTTCTGTATAATTGCTGCTTCCCCTGTCACCATTTTCTAAAGACCAATATCTTCATTAAAAAGTATAAAAATTAGGCCTTTCATTTAGGGCTCACTTAGCCTTCATTTTGGATATCTCAAGGTCAAGCTGGGCCAGTGTGCATATACAACCCAATAAATCCTCTTGTTTCTCCATTGGTTTCTCTGATCTCTTGGATTCTGAGAGTGGATAACCTCAGAAAACTGGAATATCAGTTAACCCATGCACCACAACAGTAGGTTTTTAGTAGAGGAATATCAGCGAAGTATAAACATAAATTCTTTCACTGGATAATTGGAACTAAATGATATCTAACATCTCAATACAATTCTGACATAGAGTGCATGTTTGAGCATAAATGAAGACCAAATACAGAGCACTGAATAAAAATATCAGTTCATCAGTGCATTGTACTATATACTATTTATACAAGTTCATTATTAGTTAGCATGAGGTATTAACAAGTAAGAAAATAAAGCCACATTAGTAACTGTAATACTTGAGATCAGACAGCAATGATTTCTGGAAGTACAAGTTATAGAAAATAGCATTAGTTGCTTCTAGATTTTGTAAGAATTTTATGCTTTGGTGAGGGAAAACAAAAGGAAGAAAGGGAATATATATATATATATATATATATATATATATATATATATACATATTTTCAATATAGTAAAGTCTATTATAATGCTCATTCTCTTTGTTCAATGAAAAGAAAGCTTTCTGCTAATATTAATGGAAAGATATCATGAGTATATCTTGTACCCTGAGTAACTATTATGAAGATTACTATATACAATGTATTAATGATTGTTTCTCTCCCATTAGCCTGTTCAAAATATTTATTTTATTTTTACTTCCATTTTATTGTTTAAAAGATAAATCAGGTCTTGGATTATAGCTCAGCACTATAGCATCAGCATTGAAATATAAGTTCAAATGTTTGATTCTTTGTACCAAATGAATGAAATTTAAAAAGTGATACAGTTTAGAATAATTTTCAGATTTTCATGGTAACATAGCATACAGATGAACATGAAGAATTTCTAAAGTACAGATACTATTCAATGAATATAGGTAAAAAGAAAATTTGTAACACGCAGAATATAAAAATGTAAAGATTTGTTATTCAAAGTTTAACAATAAAATCATAAATTTTATGCATTGATCTCCCAGGCATGCAAAATCTCAGAAACACAGATGGCATTATCCATATAACATGTAGAAATTTTCAACATTCTTCCCATGGAAACAACTTTGGAGGATATCCTGGCATCTTCTTCTGATATATTTTATCAAATGCTTCAGCTTGGGCTACAGTGAAGTGATTCTTCCAGTCTCCCACGACTCCTAGAAGACACAGCATAGAAATGTAGACCAAATTTGGTAATAAGGCCTAAGTCTTCAGAACATCTCATTGTTCTGCTCCTAGGACCCATCTAATACAAAGAAAGAAGCTGGCATAGCTGAGGGACCAATTTAGAGCCAATAGCCTTTCTATGCCTGGTTGTCTGCCATTCATTCTTCTACCTGCACAGAAATGATTTGTTGCTCATGCTCTCCCCCAGCAGATCTGGTAATCTTTTCACTGCAAGTGTGGTTCAGTCTTGTGAAGCATTTACAATCTATTCTTTCTCACCATGTCTGTTTTTACAGGTAGGCACCAAGTCAAAAGCATTTGCCATGTGGGTTAACTTAATAGATTAAACTGGAATGCCCAGTTTTTCTGTGTTGGCATCTCAGTTTCTGAATGTGAATAATTCACAAACCTACATATCTTGTAGATGAGAATTTCTTTTTACATTTCTACTTGACTGAAAAATATTTCAAAAGTTTTTATATTTTTTCCCAGCGCTGTCATTATAAGGAAACACAGGCTGGGTTGGTGATTTAAGTAATGAGTATTAATTTTCTCACAGTTCTGAAGGTTGCAATGTTAGTTTATGGTGTTGGGGAGTCTTGGGCTCTAACAAATGTAGTGGGGCAAGCACATGTTGTAGGGCTCTTTCCTTGACTGTAGATGACCACTTTGTTCCATTTCTCTACATTGTCCTACTTCTATATCTGTGTCCTAATATCCTCTTTTAAAAACACAAATCATACTCATCTCTAACCTGATTTAATAATATAACTTTAGCTTAATTACCTCTGTAAAAACCCTGTGTCCAAATACTATTGCATTCAGGTACTTCCATTCCCATGTGTAAATTCTTGAGTGCAGATTATTCAACCAATTTATCTTAGTTAGCAAGACATCTTTTTAAAATTGTGTCAAGCACTGTTACTAATAATGGCAGGTACTGGATGAAAATTTCTATATTCTAAGATTTTTATTGTCTCTGAGTGTTGAACCCCCAAAGAGTCCATGGCATCATATTTTAATAAAGTTCTTTTGATCTTTCCTACTTAAATGTTTAGAGCTGTAGTATTAACAGCTACAGCCTTTTAATCAGCTATGTGTTGAATCACTGCCACATGTTTACTGTACTTTAAATTAACAATGAATATATCATATTTTATTCATTGTTCTCTGTTCAGACCACAATTACTATAAAAATTCACAGAATCCCTATTCTGGTGAATGGGGATTAACTTATATGGCATAAGTGCCTATCTGGCAAGTACCATGTAGGGAAATCTATCCCTGGTACTTTAAAAGCATTCCTATCCTGTGCCAAGCACTACTCTACAGAATGAAAAATACACAGATTATAATAATTGATTAAACAAAAATTATCTACTGCAATATTCTTAAATTATTCCCTAAATATTCCTTAAACATTTGTTTATGAGCCTTGGTTCTATTGAGAAGTTGTGAAAATTGTAGCCATGCGATCTTTTCAAAAAACTTTAGGTCACTAGGAATGTGGCCTTGAAGGAAACTGTGAGAGAATGCAGAAGTAAGGCTTCACTGGTGCCCACTCTGAGCATGAAGGAGAAAAACTCAGGCATCTTAACTATTCACATTCTTTTCTGGCCAAGAGGAATATTTTCCACATCCCCTGGTGGATTTTGAAATTAGAACATTGTTTCTTACCTTTTCTCATAAGTGCAAAACCCTCAGTAATAAAAGAATCAGGAAGCATGCTGAAATTGGACATTTTGTTTTCTTTCATGAATTGAAAGGAGCTATACTTGAGAACTGAATCTATTTCATCAGATTTTAACTTCTTTCCTAAGAATTGACATATCTTCTCTACAGTGCTTCTTGTGTCCTAAAAAAAGAAAAAAAAACCACCAGAGCAAATATTGCTGAGGAAGGATAGGGAGGAGACCAGAAGGAGCTCTCTAAAATAGAAAAAGGGAATGATAAAGAGAATCAAGATTTATCAAAAACAGAAAATTTTTATTTGCCACAAGAGGAGGAAGATATGAGAGAATTAAACTGATATGGCCTGAACTGTGTGCATCATGCAAACTTGAGAAAGACTCCCCAGTGTGATTGCCTATAGCACACCACAGAAACAGGACCTGGAACTTTCATAGCTTCTCTTAGAAACACAGATAGATAACAATAATCCTAATAAAGGAGCTATTCACAGAGAACTTGAGAAAAAATAGTTTTTACACCAAAAGACAAACAAACAAAACAAAACACGGTTTCAAATAATGTTTTAAAAAAGCATTTATAAGATCCTATAATATATGATCTCAGTAATTACTATTCACTCAGAGAGTATGATGAGGACAGTAGCTGTTTTAACTAGATATATTTTTTATATTCTATTACATGGTATCCAGTTAATAATTAAGAAGGAGACACAGATATGGCAATAAGAAAAGACATGTTCCCTCTATGATTTGAAAGAAGGTTGTGGGAACAAGCACATTTAAGTAATAAGCTCAGTATCCAAAGCTTCTTGCAAAAGATGGAATTCATGGTGTGAATGCAGAGGGCAGCACTAAAATAGCAGAGGAAGTTGATAGTTAGCTTTGCTTCTCTTCTGCAGGAAAAAACCAGAGTCTGTGTCATTTTCTCTTTTCCACTGATTGGTCACACAGCTTTATTTTCATTTATATTTCTTATTACTAGTAAAATTTATTGGAACATTTTACATGTACATAATGATCACATTCATTAGAGGAAATTTATATCTCTAGATGATATTTTTTGATTTTTCTTTTTCCTCCAAACTCTCTCTTCCTTTTGACCCATATTCCTCTCCTATTTGCCGGAGCTTTGCTTCCATTTTCCCCTTCTTTTTTTCCAGCCCTTTATTCTTTTCCTCTTTCTCCTTCCCTTTTTTCATTCTCATTTGAATATTTTCTTCCTATTTCCAAATACTTGGTATATATTTTGGTCCTTACTTACCCTGTCAATTTCTCCCAGTCAAAAACAATGTGATATTTAAACAATTATGTTTTATCTATCTTATTTTACAGTTTGGACTCCTTTTCCCCTTCCTTCCTTCCTTCCTTCCTTCCTTCCTTCCTTCCTTCCTTAATTCTCTTTCTTTTGAATAATTTCTTTGTGTTCCAAAATATCTTTCATACATTATGCTCTTTATTTACACATTTGGTGTCTCATGCCAGAGAAATGATGTGACATTTGCATACATTAGCCCTATTTTTTTCACTTACAAGTATGTTCTTTAGGTGCATCTGGTTACCTAAAAATGACTGTAGTTTATCCTTCTGTATGGCTAAGTAGTACTCAACCATATTTCTTTAGAAAATCACATATATTTATTCATTCCTAAGTTGCTGGGAACTCTGGTTATTGCCAAGATAATCTATTTCAGGCTGAGCTGCTATAACCATGGAAGTCCATATGGTACCATACAAGATGTGGTATGATGGTTTTAAGTGTTCCAGGAAGTCACCCAGAAGAGGAATGGTGGGATCAAATGGGATGTCTAATCCTAGTTTTGAGGAATCTCTACAATCATTTCCACAATGATTGTACCAATCTACACTCCAATCTGTAGTGCAAAATGATAACTTTTCCTCATAATCGCTCCAGTATTTGTGATTGGTGGATTTCTTAATACTTTCCATTCATTCTGGGATGAGATAAAATCTCAGTGTTGTTTCAGTTTGCATCTTTTGAATGGCCTGTAGCCTGGAACATTTTTTAATTTGCCTTTTGTATTTATCCTTCTTAGAAGTGTGTATTCAACTCAGATGCCCATATTGGGGTTGAATATTTGAATTTGAAGGCTTTGATTATTTTCAGTTCTTTATATGTTCTAGATAGAAGTCCTTTGCCTGAGGGAAAATCAGCTAAAGTTTTTCCAACTTGTGTGGTATTTTTTTTTCACTCTGTTGGTAATTTCTTTTGCTGTGCAAAAAACTGTTAATAATGCAAAATCCCAGGTGCTGATTCTTTGTAGTATTCTCTCAAGATCTGAGTTTTGTTCATAAAATCTTTGCATACACTTATGTCTTCAAGATTTCTACCTATTTTGCCTTCTAGCAGACTTAATATTTCTTTTAATATGTATGTATTTGATCCATTTTGATTTTTGATTTAGTGCATGGTGATAGACATGGATCTAACTTTATTCTCTGGTATGTGGAATGTCAATTTTTCCAGCACTATTTATTAAAGAGTCTATTTCTATTCCAGTGAATGTTCTTGGCCTCTTTTTAAAAGATGAGGTGCCTGAGTGTCTGTATTGTTCTTTCTGCATCTTCTAATCTGTTTCATTGATTCTCGGGTCTGGATTATGTTGTTGTTTGGTTGACTGGCTTTGTTTTCTGTTCTTTGTTGTTTTTTTTTTTTTGTTCTGTTTTATTTTTATCACTACTATGAAGTTTTTATTAGAGTGTTTTTGCAGTATAATTTCAATTCAGGGACTGGGATGCCCCTCACCATTCCTTGATTCTTAGGATTATTTATGCTCTGTTATGTCTCTTTGCATTCCAAATAATATTTGGGAATGTTTTCTCTACTTCTATGAAGTTACATTAATAGCATTTTGATTGGAATTGCATAAATCTGTAGAAAAATTCTGGGAATGTGAACATCTTTACTTTGTTGGTTTCTCCATATCAGTGAACAAGAGATATCATTCATTTCCTTTTTTGATTTTAAAGAGAATGCAATAAAACTAAAAACAAATGGGGTTTCAAAACAGGTTAGTAGAAAAGACTCATAATTAATATAATGTATATCATTATCTTAATAGTAGTTACTCAGAATTAAAATATATAGGCATAAAGTATTGTCCAAACTACTAGCACAAATCGGTCTTTAACGTAAAACCAGAGAAAATAGCTCTGAAACTATTTTCTCCTATGCATATTTTTTCCTCTTCCTCTCCTTTCTTTTCCCTTTCCCCATCACAGTTTCTATATTCTTTTCAACAATTTCTTCCCAATTCATAATATTTATTTGACACTTTGGATCTTACTCATTCCATTTCTCACACTTGTGAGACAACATGATGATTACACATATGGGTCTGATTTATTTCACTTATGAGTATGGTCCTAAGATTCATCTGTTTACCTATAGAAGTCTCAACTTTATCATTCTCTATGACTGCTTAGTAATTCATTACATAACAAAACACATCTTTTTATTCATTCCTTGTTCAATGGCTGCTTAGCTTGATTCCAAGATTTAGCTATTACAAATATTGCTATCTGAAACATAGGTGCAAATCTGTATGTTTTCATTAATTTGAGAAAATATTCTGAAGAGGAGTAGCTGATTAAAATAAGACTTCTAATTCTGGTTTTTGATGATTCCCACACTGATTTTCAAGGTAGTTCTAGTAATATGCACTCTCACCAGCAGTTGAAAAGCATTCCTCTTCTTCATGCTCATCTTACTATTTATCATTGATTGATATCCTGATGAGAGACATTCTTTTTAGGATGAGGTAGACTCACAGTGTTGTTTTAATTTGCATCTCATTTATTTTTCTTTGTTGTTAGGTTTTTTTAAATTTTATTTAAAGAGAAAAAAAGCAGAAAAAACAGAAAAATGGTAGCAACAATACATAATTCCAAAGGGAAAAAATAAAAGAACCCAAAACAAACAAACAAAAAACAGACAAAAAACCCAAAACAACAACAACAACAAAACACGAAGAAATCACTACTTGATACGTTACAACACTCGTCATTGGATATATGAATTGGAAAATATGAATTGGGAAGAAATTGTTGAAAACTCTCATCATTGGAAATAGTTGTTCAGGTTACAAAATTCAATCATACAATGTAGACATTCAAAACATGAAACTGTTAACAGTTCTGCTCAAAAATCTAACAAAAACAGCAGTATGGTAATCCATATTACATACTTAAACATACATGCAATTATATCCTTTAGAGCACTTTCTTTTCATCTCTTTTTTACAGTAGCAATTACACATTTTGGGTTTTATTACTCCTACAGTTCTTATTACTTTTTACACTATAGAAACAATGTGATATTTATAAATATGATTCTTATTTATTTCACTAATGAGGATGGTTTCAAGTTGTCTCCATTTCCCTATGAAGTCCTCAAGATTATCCTTCTTCATAGCTGAGTAATATGCCATTGTATAAAAATATGACATCATTTTTATTCACTCTGTGGTTATTGGGGTTCTTGGTTTTTCCCAAGATTCAGTGATTAAAGATTGGGCTGCTATAAACATAGATGTACATATATCACTCTGATATAAACTTTTCAGTTCTTCTGGGGAAATATCCAGGAGGGCAATAGCTGGGTTGAATGGAGCTTCCAATCCTAGGCTTCTGAGAATTCTCCATATTGATTTCCGTAGTGGTTGCACCAGTTTGCACTCCCACTAAAAGAGAAGGAGTGTTCCTTTTTCCATACAGCCTTGCCAACATTTGTTATCAGCTGAATTCTTGATGGCAGCTATTATTTCTGGTGTGACATGATATCTCAAAGTTGTTTTAATTTGCATTTCTTGAATGACCAGTGATGGTGAACATTTCTTCATGTATTTGTTTGCCATTTATATAACTTTATCTGAGAACTGTGTGTTCATCTCAGCTGCCTATTTTTGGAGAGGGTCTTTGAATTTGGGGGGGTTGATGGTTTTGAATTCTGTATATGCTCTTGATATAAGTCCTTTGTCTGAGGGGTTGTTGATTAAAATTTTTTCCCATTCTTCGGGTTTTCTTTTCACTCAGATGGTGATTTCTTTTTAAGTGCAGAAACTTTTCAATAATATGAGATCCTAGTTGTTGCTTCTCTGAAGTGTTTCCCATGAAGTTTTTGTTTTATTCATGAAATCTCTGCCTACCACTATGTCTCCAAGAATTCTACCTACCTTATCTTCTAGTAGATTTAGCATTTCTGTTTTAATGTTTCAGTCTTTGATCCATTTAGACTTCAGTTTTGTGCATGGTGATAGGGATGGATCTAGTTTCAGTCTTATGCATGTAGAGAGCCAATTTTTCCAACACCATTTATTAAAGAGGCTATCTTTCCTCCAGCGAACAAGTTTAGCCCCTTTGTCTAATATCAGGTGGCTGAGTATCTTTGTAGTTATACTTTCATCTTCTAATCTGTTCCATTGATCTTCAGGTCTATCTCTTTGCCAGTACCATTCTGATTTTATCACTTTGGCTTGGTAGTACAGTTTCAAGTCAGGAATTGATATGCCTCCTTCCTTGCCTTTATTGCCAAGAATTGCCTTTTCTATTCTAGGTTTTTTCTGTTTCCAAAAGAATTTTAGGAGTGTTTTCTCTAGATCTGTGAGGTGTGTCAATGGTATTTTGATTGGGATTGTGTTAAATCTGTATAACAGTTTTGGGAGTATGGCCATATTCACAATGTTGGTTGTTCATAGCCAAAATCATGGAACATCTTTCCATTTTCTGATATCCTCTTCAATCTCCTTTTTTAACATAGTATAATTTTCAGTATATATAGGTCATTAAAAATTTTAGTTAGGGTGATTCCTAAGTATTTCATTTTTTTAGATGTTATTGTGAAGGGTGATATTTCCATAATTTCTCTTTCAGTGAGTTTCTTGTTTGTGTACAGGAATGCTATTGATTTTTGAGCATTGACTTTGTATCCAGCTACACTGCTGAATTTGTTTATTGCCTCTAGTAGTCTTTTAATACAGTTTCTTGTGTCTTCTATATAGAGTATCATGTTGCCATGGTTTATGTTGATGGCCCCCAGGCTTCATGTATTTGCATTGTGCATTTGTGATTGGTTCATTGTCTAGTACTTGGATTGGGAATGAGTGCTACACTGGCCTAGGGGTGGAGCCAGGATGTGATGTAATGGCAGGAAGAAGGCGTGTCTCTCTCTCTTGCCGGTTTCTGCCACCCTGCCTTGGAGCCAACTGAGTATGGACTGAAACCTCCAAAATCTGTAAGAAATAAACCTTTCCCTTCCCAACTTTGGGCATCAGGTATTTTGTCACAGCGACTAGTGAAAAGTAACTAAGACAGGATTTGGTACCGAGGAGTGGGGTCATTGCTGTGACTATACTTGGCCATGTTTTTCGGAGGTGTTGGAAATGGCTTGTTGGCAGAGTGTGGAAAGGTTCAGACATGTTGCCTGGATGCACAGAGCTGCAGTAATTTATGTTGTTCTGTAGAGGAGATTCTGGTCAGAGCTCAGGAGACCAGTAGGCTGATAGAAAGCCTGATAATAAAGACCAGGCTTCTGCTGGGAAGAAGGACTGCATTGGTTGTTGGACTCCCTATGACCTGTGTTATGGCTTGGCAGAAAGTTTGTCAGGATTTTGCTCATGCCAAGAGACTTTGCCTGAGGCTGAGATTAAGGGTAATGGACTGATTAATCTGGCAAAGGCAATTTCAATGCAGTCATATGTTGAAGCTGTGGCATGGCTATTGTTGGGGGCTTTTAGCCAGATCTATGTTGCAAATCAAGAGCAAAGAGCCCAGCAGGATAATTTAAAACACTGTGAATTTGGCCAGAAGGAAAACTCCAGTAAAGCTGTGGATTGTAAAGATAAAGCTGTGACTTTGATTGTAGAGAAGAAATAGAGAGATAAGAAAGATGGCCAGAGGGCATCCCAGGAAACAGCTGGTCGCCACCCTTTGCAGCCCCAAAACTGCAAAAGTGAAAGCATTTTCTCAGATGAGAAAGCTTCAGAGCACCATGCTCCTGAATGGCACGTGTCCACATGAGGTTCCAGAATGGCGGCAGCCACATGATTCCAGAATGGCAGCAACATAGAAAAGCTTTTCTTCACAATCAGGTAAAAAGTGCCCAGCAATCCAGGCACTGGACCCCTATAGCCAAGGGAGAGAAAAGCCTGGGTAATGCTCCAGTTGGCAGCAGACCTTGGTGGCATCCACATGGTGCTGATTTTAGGTGCAAGGAAAATGCACAAATTCTGAGGGTAAGAAGGCGTCCATCTTGATTGCAAAGGGCCTGGGAGGCCAAGCAATGTGCTCCAGAGAGGGCAATATGTAAAGATGTAAGTGTGAAGCCAAACGTGCAGTGAAGACCCCAGAAGTTTGGAAAAGCCAAGAACGTGGATCATCCAAGGAAAGCTGCAAAAACTGAGCAGAGAAGGTTTAAGAGAAAAGCTTCAGGAGCTGAATTCCCTGGAAGTTCCTTGGGGGTGGAATCACCCAAGCCTTTTGGAGCTTGCAACCAGATTGCTTCAAATGCTGAGCATGGAACTCTAGGACTTAATGTTTGCCCTGCATTATGTTGAACTTGCCTTGTTCCCAATGCTTTATATCCCCCTGTTTGTAACTTTTGGAATGGTAATGTTTATTTTGTGCCTTTGTACTTCAGAAATGTTTAACCTTGTTTCACTTGTATAGGGGGTTAGAGTTAAGAGTTTGCCATAGATATTGGAGGAGACTTGGGATTTGGACTTCTCAGCAATGCTGTAAATGTTAGGACATCAGCAATTTTTGGAGATGGACTAAATGTCTTTTGTATTAAGGTTGTACATGAGTCTTTGGGGGCCAGGGGTGGAATGTCATGGTTTATGTCAGTGGCCCCCAGGCCACATCTATTTGCATTGTGCATTTGTGATTGGTTCATCATCTAGTGCTTGGATTGGGAGTGTGAGTGTTACACCGGCCTAGGAGTGGAGCCAGGATGTGATGTAATGGCAGGAAAAAGGCGTGTCTCTCTCTCTTGGCGGTTTCTACTTGCTGTTTGCAGCTGTCATGAACTGCGACCCTGCCATGCCACCCTGCCTTGGAGCCAACTGAGTATGGACTGAATCCTCCAAAAACTGTAAGAAATAAACCTTTCCTTTCCCAATTTTGGGCATCAGGTATTTTGTCTCAGCGATGAGTGAAAAGTAACTAAGACACGTGTCATCTACAAACAGTGATAATTTATATTTCCCTTTCTTATCTTTATTCCTTTTATTTCTTTCTCTTGTCTGATTGCCCTGTCTAGTGTTTCCAGAACTATATTGAATAGGAGCGGTGGAGGTGGACATCCTTGTCTTGTTCCTGATTTTAAAGTGAAAGATTTCAGTTTTTGTCCATTTAGTATAATTTTGGCTATTGGTTTGTCATAAATGGCATTTATAAGGTTGAGGTAGACACTATGTATCCCAATTTTCTGAACGGTTTTTATCATGAACATGTGTTGGACCTTATCAAAAGCTTTTTCTGCATCTATTGAGATGACCATGCGGTTTTTGTTTTTGGCCCTGTTGATGTGGTGTATTACACTTATTGATTTGCTTATGTTAAACCATCCCTGCGTTCCTGGAAGGAACCTCACTTGGCATGATGTGTAATCTTCCTGATGATTTGCTGCATTGTATTTGCTAGTATTTTATTGACAATCCTTGTGTCTATGTTCATTAGTGAGTTTGGCCTATAGTTCTCCTGTTTCATTGGGTCTCTCTCTGGTTTTGTTATCAGAGTAATACTTGCCTCCAGGAATGAATTAGGGAGTATTACTTTCTTTTCAATTTCATTGAAGAGTTTAAGGAGTATTGGCATGAAGTCTTCTCTAAGTTTCTTATAGAATTCAGCTGCACATCCATCAGGACCTGGGCTTTTCTTTGTTGGTAAGTTTTTTTTTATTATGTTTTCAATTTCAATAGCTGATATTGGGTTATTCAAAATTGCTATATCTTCTTGATTGAGCTTTGGTAATTCATATGTTTCTAGAAATCTGTCCATTTCCTCTGTTTACCTCTCAATGTGAATAGAGATTTTCAAAGTAGTTGTTTGTGATCTTTTCTATTTCTATGGGGTTTTTAGGAATTTCCATTTTCTGGTCCTTATTGCACGAATTTGGGTTTTTTTTTCTTTCTAAGGTTAGCTAGAGGTTTGTCAATTTGTTTATTCTCTCAACAAACCAGCTTTTTGATTCATTATTTCTTAGTATTTTTTTTATTTTCTATTGCATTGATTGGTGCTCTAATCTTTACAATTTCCTCTCTTCTATGAGCTTTAGATTTAACTTGCTCCTCTTTTCCTAGAATCTTGGGATGAAGAATTAGATTGTTTATATGTGCTCCTTCTGTTTTCTTGATATGACAATTTATTGCTATATATTTCCCTCTTAAGACAGCTTTCATTGCATCCCACAGATTACAATATGTTGGGTCTGCATTTTCCTTGAATTGTAGGTATTGCTTTATTTCTTCTTTAGTTTTCTCTGTAGCCCACTGGTTGTTCAAAAAGTTGTTGTTTAATTTCCATGTATTTATGACAGTTTGGCAATTCTTTTTCCATTAATTTCCAGTTTCAATGCACTATGGTCAGATAGTATGCATGTGACAATTGCAATAACTTTGCATTTACTTAAGAATGTTTTATGGGATAATATATGGTCTATTTTGGAGAATGTCTCATGGGCAGCTGAGAAGAACCTGTATTCTGATGTTGTTTGGTGGAACACTCTGTAAACATTTACTAACTCCAATTGCTCACAGGTATATTTCAGTTCTATTATTTCTTTGCCTAGTTGATCTATCTCTTTGTGACAATGAGCTGTTAAGGTCACCTGAAATAATTGTGTTCTTTTTCATTGGGTTTTTCATGTCCTTTAGTATCTGTCTTATATAGTGGGGTGCTCCTGTGTTTGGTGCATATATATTTACAATTGTTAGTTCTTTGTCTTGAATTTTTCCACATATGAGTATGTAGTGACATTCTTTGTCTCTTTTAATCATTTTATGCTTGAAGTTCACATTGTCTGCAAATAGAACAGTTACCCTTGCTTTTTTCTGGGTTCCTGTTGCATAGAATACTGTTTTCTATCCTTTGACTTTTATTCTATGAGTTTCTTTTTGAGTCAGATGTGTTTCTTATATACAGAATATTGTAAGATTCTGTATCTTGATCCATTCTGTCAACCTGTTTCTTTTTATATGTGAATTGAGCCCATTTACATTTATGGATATCACTGATATGTACTGGCTTGACTTTGCCATGTTGTGTTACTGTTGTTAGTTTCCTGCTTTTCTCTCTTGTTTGTTTTCTTTTCCAGTCTTGTGATTTCTTTCTGTTGTTGGTCTGGATATTGTGGTCATTTTTATCTCTACCTCGGATGTCCTTCAACCATCCTTCTAAGGTTGGTTTGGTGGATATGAATTTCTTGATTTGTTCTTTGTCATGGAAGTATCTTGTTTCTTCAGTAAATTTGAAAGATAGTTTTGCTGGGTTCATCAGTCTGGGTTGAAAGTTTTTTTGGGGGGGCTTGAAATTCTTTACTGCAAGCTCATTTTAACCTGAAGGTTTGTGCTGAGAAGTCTGCTGTGATTCTAATAGGCTTTCCTTGATAGATGAGTTGTGTCTTTTCTCTAATGGCTTTTAGTATTCTTTTTTTATGCTGTATGTCTGTGATCTTAATTATTATATGTCTGGGTGTAGGTTTATATTGGTTAAGACTGTGTGGCATTCTATATGCCTCACTTATTTGTATATGCGATTTTCCCCCTATGTTTTTTGAACTTTTCTGCTATTATTTCTGTGAACAGCTTAGCTATAGTCTTTGCATTGTGTCTTGCCTCCTCACTAATGCCTATTACTCCAACATTGTTTCTCCTGGCTTTATCTTGTAGTTGTTGGATTGTCATTTCATGCTACTTTGTTGTTTTTATAAGTTCTCCCTTTCAAGATCAGTATCTGCCATCCTGTACTCAATGTTTGAGATTCTATCTTCAGCTTCATTTAAGCAGCTTTGCAGGCTTTCAATACAATTTTTTGCTTTTTGCATGTCTCTTTCAATTTGTTTTGTAGATTCTGCTTGTTTTGTGCATTGTTCATTCAAAATTTCAATCAATTTCCCATGCTCCTGTAGTTTTTTTATCTATTTGTTCTCTAGCTATGTTGAGCAGCTCATTTACTAAGGTTGTTACTTTTGTCTTTACATAATAGATCATTTCTAATTTGAGTTCCTCTATAGCCTCATGGATTTGTTTCTATACTTCATTTGCTATCATTTTAGAAATTTCTGGTGTATGAATTTTAGAGTCCTCTATTTTATTATCACCTGCACTTGCCCATGATGGACTAGATGTTCAGGATTGCATTTTGCCTTTTTGTTTACTCATTTTCAACTTTTGGGTGAGTTTCTGGTCTTTCTATTCCAACAATGACAAGTTTCTGTAGTGTGTTTTTCAGGGTTCTACTGTGTGGTTGTTTTTTTTCAAATTGCTGGGTACCACCATGAAGAGGAGATGTAGTCTCCTGAATTCCTCCTCCTGTGCCTGTTGGGTGAGTCCTATATTCTTTCTGGGCTAACTCGGCCAGAAGTATTGATGTAGGTCAGCTGTTAGTTCCTGCTCTTGTTATATCTTCAGGTTGTGGCAGGTCACCAGGTCTCCCCAGCTAAAGTGTTTTTCTCAGTTGAGGCCCTACTATGTCACTGCGAGTCTCATAAGTTCTTTTATTTTCCTCTACATTTCAGCAGGGCAATATTGTCACACTCCTTAACATGTCTGATGTTCTCTGTGTGGGGGGAGTGAGTTACCTACTCTCTTGCCAGGTTAGCCAAGTTCTTACACTTGTAGGAAGTTTCATTTCTGCCTCTATTTACCCACTGCAGACCTCTATTTTGGGGGGCAAACTCACCACACTGGCTGAAGCCTGATGAAGTCTTTTGTTTGGGTGAGGAGTTCTTGAGCCTTTCATTGAGCCAGCATGGTAGTCCACTGCAGTCCAATGTGCCTAGTGGAAGGGTGCATCAGCAGAAGTTGTCCCAGGCAGCTAACGCTTGTGGCAGACTTCCTAGATATTCCTGGATGAGGGATGGGCCCAGCAAGGGCAGACCTAGGCATCTCAGCCCCTCTGGTACTGGTTCTCACAATGTTCCCTGTTTGTGAAGGGCATTCCTAGCTGTCCTGAGCCACTCAGGCTCTCAGCTGTGGGTCCTGCCATGTTCCCAGTCCCAAACAAGCCCAGCTCTCAGCTGCCTGGCCAATGATGTTCCCTTTAGGGGGAACAGTGGCCCTAGCTCTGCTGAGCATCCCTGCTCTCAGCTGCGGTTCCTGTAATGCTCCCAGTCAAACAGGCCCCTGCATCTATTGAATGACCAATGATGTTGAATATTTTTCATGTATTTACTTACCATTTGTGTTTCTACATCTGAGAAGTGTATATTCATTTCAGATGCCTGTTTTGTATTAAGTCTTTGAATGTGAGGAGCCTGATTTTTAAAAATTTTATATATGTTCTAGATAAATGTCCTTTGTCTGAGGAAAAGCTAGTTTTAATATTTTTCTACTCTGTGAGTTGTCTTTTCACTCTATTGGTAATTTCTTTTGTTGTGCATATTTTAATGAGATCACATTTATTGATACTTCTTTGTATTTCCAGTGATGTCTGGAATTTGCTCATGTAGTCTCTGCCTGCCCTGTGACTTCAAAATTTCTATCTACTTTCTCTTCCAAAAATTCAGTGTCTCCGTTTTCAAATTTAGATCATTGATCCATTTGAATCTCAGTCTTGGGTGGGTGATAAACATGGGTCTTGTTTCTGTCTTTGGTGTGTGGAAAGCCAGTTTTTTCAGCACCATTTATTAAAGAGACTCTCTTTCCATGAATATGTTTAGTTTCTACACCAAACATAAGATGATTGAGTGTGTTTGGAGTTTTGTCTGCATCTTCTGTTCTGTTCCACTGATTCTCAAGTCTAATTTTTGCCGGTACTATTCTGATTTAGTCACAGTAGCCTTGTAATATAATTTTAGATCATGAGTTCTTATGTTGCTTGATTTGTCATGTTACCCACAGTAATTTTTCCTATTCTTGGCCTCTTCTGGCTTAAAATGAATTTAGCAATGTTTTATCTTCTTTGGTGAAGTTACATTAACAGAATTTTGATTGCATTTGAATTAAATATGCACAATAGCTTTGGCGTATGATCATTTCCCTATAATTGTTTTTCCTATCCATGAACAAGGGATACCTTTCCATTTTCTGGAATCTTCTTTGATCCGATTTTTAAAATTATTCTAATTTTCAGCATAGAGATATTTTATTTCTTTCTTACATTGATTTCTAAGTATTTCATTTTTTTGATGCTATTGTGAAAGCTGTTTTTTGCCCTATATTCTCTGTCTGCGTGTCTATTGTTAGGGTACAGACATGCTGTTAATTTTTGAGTGTTGGCTTTGCATCTAGTTACAACACTGAATACAGTTTTTATGTCTACCAATCCTTTGGTGAAGTTTTACAGGTCTTATTTTAGAGTATCACATCATTGGTACAGAATTATAATTAAACATCTTCCTTTGTTATCAGTTTCCTTTATTTCTCTCTCCTATCTAATCACTCTGGTTAATGGTTCTAAAACTATATTGAATAGGGTTGGTGATAGTGGGTATCCTTCTGTTGTTTCTGATTTCAGAGTGAAACCTTTCAGGTGTTGTGTATTTAGTGTGATATTAGCTGTAATTTTGTCATTGATGACATTTATCACATTGAGTTAAGATGCTGTATTCAAATTTTCTCTAGGATTTTTATCCTGAAAGACTGCTGAAATATATCAAGTGCTTTTTCTCTCTGTGTTGAAATGATCATGTGATTTTTGTCTTTTGATCTGTTGTCATGTTGTGTTATATTTATTGATTGTCTTATGTTGAACCATTTCTGCATTCCTGTGATGAATCAAATTTAGTCAAGGCCTATAATCTTCTTGATGATTTTCTGTTTGCCAGTATCTGATTCAGGATCTTTGCATTTGTGTCCATTCTGGAGATTGGCCTCTAGCACTCATTTTTGGCTGTTTCATTATCAGAGTAATATCTTCCTTCATCAGTGAGTTAGAGAATACTTCAATTTATCTATGGAATTGCAGGACTAATGGTAATAAATCTCTTCCAGTTTCTTGTGGAATTCATTTGTAAATCCATTAGGATCTGGGTGTTTTTTCTTTCTTTCTTTCTTTCTTTCTTTCTTTCTTTCTTTCTTTCTTTCTTTGTTTTTATCTTTTTCTTTGTGCAAAGGATCAAACTCTCAAACTTGTGCTTACCAGGCAGGTGCTTACACCATTGAACTAAGTGTCCAGCACTTGACCTTATCTTTATGGGTAAATTTTTAATTACATTTTCAGTTTCATTGACTAATATAGGTACAGTTAATATTTTCAGCCCTTTTGCTTCAGTTTTAGCAATTCATTTGTATCTAGGAACCTGCCTGTTTCTTCTATGTTTTTCCTCTTTTTTTAAATTTTTTTTATATTTAAAAGAGAATAAAACAAAAGGGGGCAGTACAGAGCAGATCAGAAGAGGACAACATAGGCAACACAGTACTTTACATTAAGACAACTGGACATCAACAGTAGCTAACACCATATCTCTTACTCTGCTATAGTTGAGCATAGTTTCAAGTACAATAATATCAAACATAACACAATAGTATAAAGGCATGCATATAGTGAAAGAATTCCAGGGCTTTCTGAACCGAATAACAGAGAATGATCAATGGGTATTATAATATCTCATTTTTGATAAAAAAAGAAAAAATTTGTTTGAACTATCACACATATTCAAATTCCAATGAGACACAATGTGGTAGACAGAAACAATGGCAATAGAACAAAAAAAAGCATGGTTGGACTTCTAAGAAGGATAATATTAAATCAGCAATAGCTGTCATAATGTTATCTTCAAAACAGCTGTTCATATCATCACGTATGATATAGTCAAACAAAACAGGATAACACCATTTCAACTGATGATTTAAAACTTTGAAAGACTTCGAAGCTATGAGATGGGGCCTCATGCTTACCATAAAGTCTTATTTACTCTTATCAAATCTCATATTAGGGAGTTTATATGGTATTTACCCTTGTGAGTTTGGTTTATTTCACTTAAGAGAATGGTCTCAAGTCATGTCCATTTATTTATAAATATCTCGATGTGATCATTCTTTATAGCTGAGTAGTACTCCATTGCATAAAAATACCACAACTTTTTTTATCCATTCCTCAGTTGATGGGCACTTAGGTTGTTTCCAAGATCTGGCTATTACAAATTGTGCTGCTATAAACATGGGTGCACATAAATCACTGTGGTACGATGTTTTCAGTTCTTCTGGAAATATGCCTAGAAGCGGAATAGCTGGGTCAAATGGGACTTCCATACCCAGCTTTTTGAGGAATCT
>PVJX010027766.1:0-24565 GCA_004027295.1 Dolichotis patagonum | reverse complement strand
AATCAAGACTCGATCAGAGATGTGGGCAAGGGGCCCCACAGCTCGTGTCCTGGCTTACTCAGTGACTAGCACACGCCAGGTGGCCAGGAAATCTGTGTTGAAGGATAAATAAATGGAAGAATGGATGAGCCCACGTGCAGGAAGGGGTCCATCTAGGTGTCTCCAGCCCCTTAGCCTCATCGTGGGATGCCACGTAAGAGAAGACTCCTAAACACGCTTGAAAGAAACAACAGGACTGATTCAAATGACCTTCGGCGAAAGTCAGTGAGCGTAAGCCCTCATCTTTACGATCACAGCTAGTATTTGTCAAATCAACTCTTGTTAATGCCTATTAAGGACTATAAAAGTGATGCCTTTTTTTTTTTTTGGTACTGAGAATCAAACTCATGACCTCATGCTTGCCAGGCAGGAGCTTACGCCACTGAGCTAAATCCCCAGCCCCAAAAGTGACACCTTTAATGATGCAAACAGTTAATTTGCTATTGCTTAGCCCAGCAAATAATCCAAAAGCAGTTTATTTTTTAACTTCAAATGTTAAAATTTGTGCTCACTTTTAATGCTTTTTCCTTATTTTGACACATAAAGACGTGTCTGACATGTTAGCATATACTGATATAATTGTTAATACTATATTAATAATATTGTTATAATTTACGTAGATGGACAGATATTTATTCCCCACCCCCACTTAAGCTGCTCATAACAGGAAATGCCAGAGGAAGAGTAACCGCCACGGAATAAACTATCATCAATGATTAGACCTCAAGCTCCTCACCGTAATTCCAGGAATTTGAAGCTGTTTTAATTTTCTTCTCACTAGATCTAATTAGATTGATCCAGAAGATTGGGATGCTTGTTGTATGTCCTTAATGCGCTGTGTAACCTTGAGCAAGACGTGTGATTTCTCAGGGCCTCAGTTTCCCCTTCTACAAATATTAAGTAGCACAAAGGTTTCTCCCAACCCCCTAATTACCGGAGTCCTCGGCCTCTGGCTCATGTCAGTTAAGGCAAGGCCATTCTGGTCCTAGTGGTGGAGACAAGGTGATTTCACAGGCCCAGAAACAAGTTACTGGCCTCCTACTTGTGCTTGTAATAAAAGAAGTGGACTCACACACAAAGGAAATGAGATTCCCGAGAAATGCCCCCACTTATGAAAGGGCAGGAGGAAGAGAAAGAGACTGTTCACAGCACTGAGGTTTGCACGCTCGAGAACATTCCCCAGGCATCAGATATCGCAGGAAACAAGGGCGCTGGCATTCCCTAGGTGACACACATATGGAAAGGGTTAGATGGGGAGCTGAGGGAAGCCAGAGGACACGCGAGTTCAAGAGACACCTCGATTTGTTCTGGGAAAGGAGGAAATTGGTGTACACGGTGAACAAGCCGAAAGGTTGAATTAAGCTAAATCCCAACAGGGGAAATCAGCAGAGACTGGATGGGCCTGTATTCTTCTCTTCTTCCTGTTGTGTGTGCGTGCATGTGCCTGCATGTGTGTGTGTGTATGTGTGTGTGTGTGTGTGTGTGTGTCTGTGTAAGGCCATTGCCACTGTTCCTTTTCCTAGTATTATCCTATTAGTAAAATTTCTCTGCTCAACCAATCAGGGCTTAAATTGGAGAAATTCAACCAATCACTGCTTAAAAACAAGACAAACAAAATACATATATATCATGATATATTTATATATCATGGACATTTATGTTCTATAACAGAGCAACCATTAACACTGAGGTTTTCATGGGTTTGGAGATGCAGGAAAATTCTCTCATACGCGTGTGTCACAAGCAGGGATGAGCAATCCACAGGAGGTTCGTGTGTAAATCTGCGATGTATATGCCAGTGCATGCCAGGACTTAGGCGCAGAGTCAGAGACTGCCAAACTACACCCTGAAGGCCCTATCCATCTTGCTGTCTTTGAACAGCCTATTAGCTAGGAATGCTCTTCCATATTTTTAAATGATTAGAGGGGAAAAAATCAAAAGAAGAATATTATTTCATGACCCATGGAAATTATATGAAATTGGAATTTCAGTGTTCAGAAATTCTGTTTTACTGGAACGTGGCCACGTTCATTCCTTTACGTATTATCTGTGGATGCTTCAAACGACCATGGCAGAGCTGGCCAGGGGCAGCAGAGCAGATGGCTCTCCACGAGGCCGCAGACCCCTACCCTGCCCTTGACAGAAGAACGTGCCAGCCGAGGCACAGCTCTAACGGTCTTTTAGGGAGGAAATCTACCCAAGGGCTCGCTGTGGGAATGATGGGATTATAGAGACCTCTTTGATTCTTTGATGCTCGCCACTTTCCCTAGCAATAATTATTAGACAATCTTTTAATTTTTTAAAAAACTTGATGCATACTAGGTGTACATATCGATGGGATATGACTGGATATTTCTGTTTCTTCTTCCTTCTTGCCTTTCTTCCTTCCTTCCTTCCTTTCAAGATGGGGCCTTATGAAGGCACTAAGTCACCCAGGCTGGACTCGAACTTGCAGCGTTCCTGTCTCAGACCCGCAGAGTGCTAAGATTACACCAGTTCCAACTGAGCGTACTATTTCAATACAAGCCTGTAATGCATAATGACCAGAAGGTAATTAGCACTTGCAGTAATCAAAGCACTGATAATTTCTTTGTGTTGGGTGTATTCAAAATCCTCTCTGTAAATTATTTTGAAATACATAATTAATTGTTAGCCATAGTTACCCAATGTGCTATAAAATAGAGAAGTTGTTCGTTCTACTTACCATTCCGCACTGGCTATACCTATTAATTTTATTAAGTGACTTTTATGCAAATCAAAACACATTTGTTTATTTAAATTCCTGCAAATAATAAAGTATTGATTAGTAGGAAACACTCTTTTGGAGCAGGGATGAGAATTGAGGGGTTCAAAGGGGACCAATAAAACCATCCTCTTCCTCCAAAATTCACAACCACAAGACTGCTACCATTAATTGAGTATCTACTATGTGTCAAAACTTTGCAAATTTCTTTACCTCCTGGGCCTCATAAAAACTTCACAGCTGTCTTGTAAGGGGACTGCCTTGTCTAAGTACAGGCTCAGCAAATAAAGCTACTTTTTTTCAAGAGAATCTAATAAAGGAATTAAAATTCCAGCATTGGTTGCTCCCACCCTAGAGCCCAGGTTGTGACCATGAGTTCCTGCCTCGCCTTAGGCAGAAGAGAACTTGGAGGCTGCAAGTTCCACTTGGCCTGTTCTCCCTCCAGGTGGCAGGAAAGGAAGGCATTGAGGATGAGCTAATGTCCCTCCAGGTGCAGCTGCAAGGGTATCCATAAAGGTCGTGCCTTTGCTTGTCACAGCTATATGTGCTGCTCTGTCATTTGCCCTTTGAAACTCTATTTGGCCATCATACGGCTTTTGCAGGGAAGAAAATCCCCGGCCACAAATTGCAAGCAGGGAGCTGAACTGCTGAGCAGATGTGGCAGCCTCAGAGCAGTTGACCTGCTGGCTCATAATAGTTAACACGGGCTCCCTGGAAAAGCCTGTAGTTAATAACATCCCCTTCTCCAGTCTCCAGGGAACCCCTGCTTCCTCCACTCCACTCCTGTTTCCAATGCCCCAAGGCATGCCAGGCACAGAACACTGGAGGACAGAGTTGGAAGACGCTCCCCAAATGCACACGTATTTGGGATCTGTACCACGGGCAGAGAAAGTGGATGTGGACGTGAGCTGAAGCAGAGAGGGTGCACTTGGGATAGAAAAGGAAATGAATCACAGAAAGGTGGCTGAACTTTACGAAGGAGACGAAGACAAAGGTGAAGCACTCTATAGAAAGGCAAAATCCCAAGGAGGCAACAAGCTCTGGGTTGAGCCTCACTTGCACCTGAAATCTGCCCAGTGACAAGTCCCGGGACCTTGAGTAAGTCCCTTATTCTCTCCATGTTGCCTCAGGTGATATAATATGAATTGTCACTTCCTTGGATTGTTATGAAAATTGAGTCAGAAATGCAAGGGGAGATTTTTAGCACCATTTAGTCCAAACACAGCGCTCTGTAAACAATAGCTATGTTGTTATTGCCGTGATTAGTTTTGGCCATTATTGTTGTAATAAGCATGAAGTTCATGGTTCGGAGGATGTTTTGATGCTCAAGGCTCCTGCCAACCCAAATGCCAAGATGAAGTCCTGGAAATCTTACTAGTGTGCCAGGGAAGGGCGGAGTCACAGTGTGCTTGTATGTCATAGTCCTAGTCGTCTGAGTCTCATCTCTGTACCACTCTGGGTAACTAATATCTCACCTCTCTAAACTGTGGGTTCTTTATTTGCAAAGCAATGATCATAACATCAGGCTTATTCAACTGCTGCAGAGATCTTAAGACACAGGTGGAAACTGAAAGACTTCTACACATCAGAGATTCCTAATGACTCTGAGTGCTGTGATTAGTTAACAGGCTGAAGGAGTCACCGTACTGCATCTGGGTCTTCCAGACACCACAACTCATTTCTTCTCTTGTCCCATCCCACTCCACTCAGGTTGTCACCCACGCCTACCACAGCTTTCCCATCCCATTCTGCTCCCCTCCAAAAGTCACCATTGTGTGGCCAGGGGCTCAGTGGGTGAAGGTTTCCTGGTGGCATTTCCCCAGTGACTGGTGAGCCCCCCACCAGCTGTGAGCAGAGGTGCAGAGCTGAAAATGGGAACCAGATCTCTCTCCTGTGCAGTATCCTGTGGTCGCAAGCTACTTATATTCTGAACTGTTGGGCTATGCTGTGACTGACAAAAGACTATTTTTCCAGAATAAGCACATTGAGAGAGAAAAGTTCCATCCCAGAAGAATGATCTCAGGATCGGCAAAGTTGGCTCCACTTTGCTTGATCATTGGGATTTGAGTTAATGTTCTCCTCTGCGTAAGGCATCAGAGAGGGTATTTGGTGATGCAAGGAAAGCAATTGCCAGCTGATGGATAGGAGATTAATAAAATAAGACATTATTTTTCCCATATAGCAAGAATTCTGCCAGAGGCAGCTCCAGTTGGAGTGGCCCAGGATAGCAAAGGGAGGGGCAGTACTTATATTCTCCTGCACTTAACCTCCTAGTCACAAAGTGGCTGCACCCGTAACGACATCAAGCAGTCCTATGATAAAATCCATGGAGGAGAGAAAGAAAAATATGGTAAAGAGGTCAATAATAGCATCTGTTCCCCCCAAGATACTCTTTACATATCACAAGGGACTCTCTGTCTACCCTGCCTCTCAAGACAGAGTCGGGACTCTGCAAATTATTGTCAAAAGAATGAATGAATATAGCCATCCTGGAACCTAGCAGAGCGCCTGGCTTCTGGCAGGTGCTCAGCATTAGTAGAACACATGACTATGTTTATTCCAGTGCCCTGAACAGCAATAAGGGTCCTCAGTAATCATCCGTCAAATGAACTTCAATCAATTGCCAATGTGTGAACGCTTTACTTCCTAAAGAAGTTAATAGACACCAAAGGCAGGGGCAAGTGACTCATCTAAATGCTATTGAAAGGCAGCTACACTACGCTGCTCTAACTGGTGGGAGGTGGCAAGATGTCACTGTTCACATTCAGAGAGCAGCTCTCACAGGCTTTGCAGACCACGTGATTTCTGTGGCAGAAGACATGGCAGCCCATAGCTCCAGTGTGACACCTCCAAAAGAGAAGGGGGAAGGCATGAGGTCAGGGAGGGAAGAGCTGTGGACCATAGTGCAGTTCTGACTCTCAAACGGATTAACGGAGCACAAGCTAATCTCATCTGACCGTGGCCTGCACAGTATCTCTCCAACTCAGTCGGTGGCGGGAAGCAGCTTAGGAAAAAGCTGAGCAGAAATGCAGGATCCAGAAATGCAGCCACTGTGGTTTTTAGCCAGCGATGTCCCTGTCTTAGTCGCTTTCTCATCTCTGGGACAAAATACCCGATACCCACAGCTTAAAGGAAGAGAAAGTGGCTGTGGCTCACGGTCTCCGAAGGTTCAGTCCATGGTTAGCAGGCTCAAATACAGAATGGCACGGTGAAAGGGCCTGCTGTGAGGAAAATCTGCTCTCGGTGACCAGGAAGAGAGTAAAGAGGAAATCAGGAAGGGAGATAAACCCTTCTGGGTCACAGCCCCTGGTGACCTGTCTCTTCTGACCACGTCTTACCTTCTAATAACACAGTCAGCTATGGATTTGTCAGTGGATTGATCCACTAATGAGTATACCTTCCCCATGATCCAGTTGCCTTCCACATACATAAGGCTTGGGAGGGACACTCACTTCTAAACCCTGATACCCTCCCCAGAGCAGGACAGCTGTCGGGCTCCTGAGGGCACTGCTCGAAGACACGGTCAAAAACGATATACACTGCCACCAGGATGCATAGAGGTCTCCTGCCAGGGTCTCCCATTCCGCTGAGGACAGAGCATAAGATACATGAGCCCTAGGCATGGTTGGCGGCAGAAACGAAGCTCTCTCCACTGTGTTTGTGCCTTTAGGGACTTTAATGATGAGCTCCATCTCCATTCTGCCAGACTCTGGAGGAGACAGAGAGCGCACCCCATCCCCGGAGAGGGCAGCGTTGCTTGCAGTGCTTGTGTCCAAGCCCCCAATCGACAGGAAGGTAAGGGAGGAGAAACAGGCCTCGAAAAGTATCCTGTGCTCAGCTGAGCTGAAGAAACATTTCTTTAAAAAAAAAAATTAAACAAATTTCTGTCCTGCAGATCTTCCGTAAGCTTTTGGTACAAACTTCTGAGAAATTCTCCAACTTAATGTCACATAAAGTTCTTCAAGTTTTCCTCTGACAGTTCATGGCCCTGGTCAATGGTGCATTTGTTGAAAGCTTCCTGCTGGCCTGTTTTATAGGTCAGCCACATTCCTGAAGAGTCTCCAAGAAGCAAGAATCACTACGAATCCTTCGGAATCTTTTAGAGAAGCAGTATTCCATCGTGGTTTGGAGCATAGACTAAGAGACCAAGGCCCCTTGCAAAGCCCCCAAGTTTTCTGCAAAATGAGGAGCACAATGGCTTCTCCCTCATAAGATCATTGTAAGAGTAAATGAACTACACTGTGCAAAAGCGCTTGACCCAGACACTCGTTGTCTGTGTTATCTACTGTTACGTGTTGGGCATTTTATATGTCACCTTTATTCCCTCAAGAATTACTCAACATTGGCTCAATATGCTGAACAGAACCAAATTTAATGCTTGTGACTTTGAAAGGGTTTTCGTGAAGTTTAGTCCTTAAGTTGAGGTGAGATGATTTCCTGGATGGGTGAACACAGGTCACAAAACCACCAGAGTGCGTGTTTGAGGTGGGACCGTAGGTGGTGGCTGACAGCCCTCTGTGGAGCCCAGATGCACCGGAAACCCTGCAGGGACCCAAAGAAACCAGAGCCCAAACCGCACTTGGTGACATTCCCCAGAATCTTTTCAGAGTGTCAGAGGATATTGGAACTGCACAAGAGAGCACGGCACCGTTCTCAATGTCATGGAAATTGGCCACTTTGGAAACAATTTAGTTCTACTCCGAGTATTAAATCATTTCCCCATTTTACGAGTTATATAGAAAAATAATAAGAAATTATTTCCCCCCAAGGTACCTGGAGAAATGGTGCTGCGGTATTAGGTTATGCTCTCTCGTACTATTTAATAGATAGTAGAGACTGTTTTATTTGAATACACAAATAGAGAGATTAAGTGGAAGGTGTGATGGGAAATACATGTTCCTGGATCACTGGGGTTTGAGGATTGGGAACCTTCCCACCCAAGTCCTTAAGGAAAATTATGTTTCAGTTATAGGGGCCTTTCGGGAGCAAAGGTGCCAGGTGAATAAATTATTCTGTGGCATGAGGCCTTTGTGGAGCTTTTCTGACTGCATCAGGGGTATTTTAGAGAATTGCAGTTCTGGAGACCTGGTGGCAGGGGTTAAATCCTTCCCTTTGTCTGCTTGTTTTACTCAGCTAATTAAAGGAGGAAGAGCAGCAAACAATCCCACAGAACCCAAGGTGACCCCAAAGCTGACTCTGACAGACTCGGGAAAGAGCATCAGCTGAGTAAAACATATGGAGTGTGTTTAAACAAAACTTTACAGTGAAAGACACATGGCCATTAATCTCCCTCAAAATCTTCCCACTCCCTTCCAAAACATTTATCCTGTCACTCTCACTACTTTCTGAAGCAGTTCTGGAAGTGCTATTTCGTGAGTGTCTTCACGAGGTACAGGAAATACAGTGAATGCGGCTATCTAGTGCCATCGAATGCAAGACAAGATTGTAAAAAACCTTACTGTGTGTCCTCATGCACCTTTTTCACTGGATCTGGTACATGTAACTTCTGGCTCTCCCCCCAAGTCAAAATGACCATGAAAGGTAAATATTTTGAATCACTTTAGGACATCAGGGCAGCCACGACCACAAACCTGAAGACGTGAAAGAGGATTTCCAGAACTGCTTCAGAAGATAGCAAGAAGGACAGAATGAGTGCATTCAAAGTAAAAAGGGCAGATATTTTGAGGAGGCTTGATAGCAATGTGCCTTGTACTGTAATAAAGTTTTAAAATTTAAACATTCACCAGAGTTGGTGATCACACCTGGTACATTTCACAGAAAGGTATTTGCCTCCGCACTGATCTGCCTTGCAAAGTACAGGGCGAAGGGGAAACGGGACTGAAGAACAGAAGCAATGGAAAGATGCAGAGCTGTGGGACGTGTGCAATGTGTCAGCTCTAAAGAACGAGAAGCAGTGTCATACACCCAGCCCAGCACCTACCCTAGTGGAGTCTGACGCGAGCTGCAGAGTATGTGAGCTCATCACTGTGGGTGGCTTGGAGCCACTGAGTTACAGATGATTTGTTACACAGCAATACATAACTGATACAATGCGTAACAAGGCACTGACTTCAGGGAATCAAACCAGACATAGGTATTCAAAGGTGCCTGCAGCAGCAGGGGTAATCCCCAAGATGACGGGTCAGTGAGCGGTCAGGAATCCCTTAATCCCTTAGGGAGGTTCTAATGCAGCCACTAGGCAGGGAGGGGCACACTCACAGAGATCAGGGAAGTTGCAGGATACACACACACACACACACACACACACACACACACACGCACGCGCGATCTATACATTCTCTACACTAAATCTGACTTTTGCCTGAAAGTGGTGAAAGGGTAAGAAGCTGGTAGAGAGATGAGGAGACAAGAAGAAAACAGAAGCATGGTATGGAAACCTCGTATTATACCTTGAATTGGACATGTCCGGCAGTGTACTTGGACCCTCCTGGAGAGACTCCAAAGGCTCCCTTGTTTTATATTCAGGAAATGTGCCAGCTAGTTGTTAAACATGACCATTAGTAAAAAATTAAATTATACATACTATCCTCGAAATAAATCACATTGAAGTCAAAGGTAATTAGTACTCAGAACTCACCACTTCCTGCTGATTTTATGTTCTCCTGTTACCCGTGCTCTTTGGGTTATTTTTGTCCATTGCATTTGTGTGGTATAAATACGATCGAACACTGAAGTACTACACATAATCTTCTCGACTCTGTGCCCAGCGTGGTCACATCAGTAGCGTGAAATTGGTCAGGGCGGGAGCAGTTACAGCACAGAAATGAACAAACAATATAAATCAAGATCTTTTTTTTTTCAATCCCTCCCGAAGGAGAGCTGCTTGCTAAACATTTATGCCATTGGCAGCAGTGAACAAAAGTAGCTTCTACACTAAACAAATAAGCGCCGTGATAGGGAAGCGAATAGCAACGCAGAGCAGTTGGACACAGGCCATTTTTGTAAGAGAAGAGAAAACAGAGGACCATGGGAACACAGAGATGGGTCCCTACCGTAGGCAAGGAGAGGAGAGTAAACTTAGGAAATGGTTCCTCAGGAGGAAGACTGTATTGGTCTTCGTTAGAAGTGTTAGAAAGTGTCTCAAGCAGGTCAAAAGTTTTTGGCAGAGAGAATTCTGGGTTGGGAATCGGTAGCCATAGACTCAGTCTCCGTATCTGCCGTGCGACACTGGGTAAGTCTTCAATAAGTTGAAGGATTGGAACGGGACTCCATTTATGATCCTCCCCATATCTGAAGACTCACAGTTTGCACCCTAAAATAAAGGTGAGCTTGTGAATGTTTAGGAGCCGTTGACACGGAGCGTTTTGAGACAAAAGTAAACAGACTTCTAGATCAACGGTCATGGGTAAAACAGATTTCATGAGCTATCAACTTTGCTATCAAGAATGCTTACTTCTTTTACTCATATCTCCCCCTCACACATATTACCTTGGCTCTCAAGACCCAGCAAGGGAGACTCCTAACGGTGTGTCTCTCCCAAGTCCTGCCCTTAGACCCATCCAGCATTCCTGACCGGAGTAGTGCCTCGGTGAGCACAGACTCAGCTACTTCAAAGCCACTTCAAGCCACTTCCTCATCTCAAGGCCTGCACTCTCTCCAGACAAAAGCCCAGGGAAGCCAGTCTAGACTGGTTGCTCTCAATAACCTCTTGACACACGAGCTACCAAAACCAACAGCCTGAAAGTCAAGGAGTCCAGGAGCCAGGAGCCGTCCAGCTCAATGACTTCCAGGATTACATCTGATGGGAAAGGAAGGGAACTGCCAGTGGAAGAGAGACGAAGGCTGTGGGTGTGCAGACCAAAGTCTAGGTAAACAGAGAAATCAGAAATGGATGGAAAGCCACTTTCCTCTCTGGCCAGTGACTTCCAAGGAGCAGAGATATGGAGATGGTACAGGACAGTGCGTGTTAGCGTGAATTCTGAGCTGGGAAGCAGGAAGCGGCCACTGTATTTGGCCCAAGCGTGAGTCAGGAACCCACCTTCTTGGTCCCTGGGCAGGGGCACTCCTTCTCACAAAGGGTGATGGACTCTAGAAACCACTGCAGCTTGGTCATTTCGAGTTAGGATGGACCAACTGGTATACACCCCAGTAGACACCCAAGCACATCCCATGGTCTCCCCCTCTCCCCACAGATTTTGTGCCTTAATTTTATCGGAATCTTGGAGGCTCAATGTCATGCCACACACTTTAATATGTTATCTTACTTCCCCCTCACATCAATAGGAGGCAAACACTGTCTTTATTGTCATTTATGGATAATGAAACTACAGTTCAGACAGGCGAAGCAACTTTCCCTGAGGTAGCGCAGGGACAACCAGTAGAGTCAGGACTCTGGAAAAAGGACATGCTTGGACTGTGAGGCCACTAGCCACGTGTGACTCCCTAACTTTAAGGGGTTTTAAATGAAAATCCAGTTGTCCAGTTGCACTGTCTGCACTTCTGGTGCTTCGTAATAGTGGACAGGCTAGAAGCCACCATACTGCAGAGGGCGAACACGGAAAACACATCCTCATCAGTGTGGAAAGTTCTAGCAAGCAGCACTGTTCTGGAATTGACATTTTTAACTGTCCCATAAAAATGACTTACAGCCCATGGACTGGTAGGTTTTCCTTTGACTTCCAAAGTGGTGCCTCCCAAGGCAGGAATATCCCCACCTCTTCCCCACACTCCCAAAGAGAAAGGGCTGTCACAGCAGGAGCCTTTTAACTCCCTTTGCAGAACCTCTAAACACCCAGCTAACTGGGGAAGGAAGACACGGAAAGGCATCTCTTAGATCTTGGGAGTGACCTAGAGAAGAAAGAACTAGAAAAGCAACAGTATGGGGATATGCCTTTGAACTCAGAAGCATTCAAAGGAGCCCGTGGTTACCCTGTCTGCCCACACCCCAGCCCAGGCAAACCCCTGCCAAACCCACACTCCGAAGCTCCTCCTCTTTCTCACCCAAGCTGCTGCTTCACAGCAGATTTGTTTCCCGACTCATGACAAGAAGATATTGTGTCAGGACCAGGTGACATGGTGGTATGAGGTACAACACCCGATTAAAAAAAAAAAAAATCCCAAATACTCTTATTGTTCCTCCCTCGCAAAAATTCCTCAAGGGCCAGAGCCCATGAGTCAGTCTGTGGCCTGGCTAATCCAACGTTCAGACATGGGGTGGTAGGGGAATTAAAAGTGGCTCTTCGCCAAAGTGGCATAACCACCACGCGAGAGTTACCATTGCACGGGAGTCTGGAGCTTTCTTCACCTGTCCTCACTCTCAGCTGGGCGCCTGCTTTAGGCTGCTGGGACTAAGCTGCCCAAAATGGGTCATGACCAGGAGAAAATATAGATTTAAGAGACCTAGACCCAGGCTCAAATGCACCCCCCGCCACTTACCCACCCATCAGAAAAAGTCATTCTTCTTTTAGATTCTATTTCTAACAATAACAACAACAAAAGACTAAAATGCTAAAGTTACAGGGCTATGGGAGTCAGAGCACATGGTGGTGGTAAAGTACACAGCACATAGTACGTCTTCAAGTAAGTGTTTCCCTCTTCGTTCTAAATATCGGATACGTGCAATAGAAATTCCGATGGCATCTGTGGTAAATTTAGCAAGTATTCTGGATAAGGAACCAGAAATGCCATGTCCAGACAGTTGCCCTTTCCCAAGAAGGTGTCACCAAATCAAACACCAGAGGAATAGAAAGCAAAATAGCATTGTGTAATTGACTGAGGCTTTGGTGCCAAATCCCGAGGCGGGCCCAGGAGTCACCTGGGCTGGGTCACACGGCACAGAAGGCTTCTTTTTCAGTGCTTGCCATCTAAATAGCTCTGGGCCAGAGTCAACCTTGACTTCAGTACCTTTACCCCGTGTGGCCTCTGCTCCTGAAGTCTACAGGGTGGGGACCAGTTTCTAAAGGGCCAGCATACAGTGCTGAGTTACCTGGCGGGAAAGACATAAAAGACAGAAGAAGAAGGAAGCCAGACAGACAGACAGAGCACTATTATGCCCTGCCTGCAAAGGCTAGAAAAAAAAACCCCAAGCAGAGTCCTCAAAGATCACTAAAAAAGATGGAAATTATTCCCAGGGTTGGGAGGTATGGCTTTTTGTTTTTGATTCTGACTAAGGCAGAGAAGTAGGGAGGAACAGTCAAACTTCTAACACTGATTAATTAGCTGGTGTGGAAATACCTGAAGAGTCATCCTATAATGATTCCCAGCTGGCTTGACCAGCCCCTGAGGAGGGAGATGATTCAAGGACAGGCTATGGGTGTCATACAGGCTGGCTGCATGGCCACATGCAGCAGACCCTTGCGGCCAGTGACATATCCAGTTGTTTGCGCTGACCTCCTGGTGACTTACGCAATGCTCGAGTGGTTCCCACCAACCTTTCCCTCCTGGCCTTGCCACCCACACCCTTTGCTAACCTCTGCTTCTCGCCTCTGTCCAAGGACCCAGAGAAACCTTTCCTCTTCACCCACCCGACCTTCAAAGGCATCACCTTGGAGGAAGTGAGTTTCAGCAGAGAACATTATTCCCGTGCTAACGTCTATGAATCTTTAAGAAGGTCTTATGATTCGGACAACTTGTGCCCATCTGACAACGGGATCTGCTGGGCACGTCTGGTAAGAATTTATGCTGGAAATTATGCTCATCGTAAAAGCTCAGGCATCTGCTTGAGCATCAAAGAATTACAGGCTAAATGTGTGAATCTGCACACGTGCACACGCAGGGAAAATATATTAAAATGTGAACTGTTCTGAGCACACACATGAGACCCACACGGACCGTGGAAAAGCCGACGCATGTGCTGACCTGCTTTTCTCTAAGCAGGCTGCGGCCTCACAGATGCATCTGCTCCCTTCCTACGGGAGGGGATCAGAAGACCGGAAGTCAGCATTGGTCACCTGAACCCTCCTGTTTGTTCACCCCGGATCTTGATCCACCAGCCTAACCTGACCTTTCACTATGACTCCCATCTGTGATCCTGTGATCACACCCTGGCCACTTCCCTGCTCCAGTCCCACCTCCCAGCCATCCTTCATCCTCCTCCAGAGGGAGAGGATGATTAGCAGGTAAATCTGAGCAATGGCACGACAGTTTCTATATATCCTTCAAGTAAAGTCACCCTCAAAAGAGCTTTGAGGGACGAGTGGACGGAAGGCAAAGATTTCTTGAGAGCTAGCTGTGGAAGGCGCGCACACACACGTGATCAGAACAACCTCAAGCCCCTCAGAGAACATCAATAAAGATACAGTATCCATGGCCGTGTCCTTGACGTCCGCCTCCAAGGCATTCAGAGCTAAGGCAGACGCGGCTGCAGCTGGCGATGGACGCCCAGAGATGCACGCGGACAGCAGGAAGGAGGGCAGCAGCTTGCGCACCACGTGCCTGACATGTGGGCCCCGCCCCGAGCTGGAGCAGCCCCGGGCCCAGCAGGGCAGGACGCTGGGTGTTCTCAGCTACTGTGCGACAACCACACGCTCCTGCAGAGGGACCGAGAAGCCTCTCTGCAGCAGCCTGCAGGGAAGTGAGCTCCGGCCAGCGCTCAGCTGCAATGCGGCAGTGCCGCGCTGACTCGCAGACCTGGGAGACGCTGCCACCGAGAGGCGCAAGAGCAGGCCCCAAACGGGCCGGCTCTAGGGGACCGCAGAGGGGTCTGACGGTGGGGAGCAGGGAGGTGGGAAATGCTACGTTCAGTGACACGAGCTCCGTTTCCTTCCCACAGGGCTCAGCTTTCAGGACCGGAAGTCCACTGTGGATTTCAAAAGGGAGACAGACTCCCCCATGTTTACCGGGCTGACTGGAGCTCAGAGTCTTTTTCTGAGAAGTATCTTTTAGCGCAGCTGTCCTGGGGAAATAGTTTTTGAGAAGACGACGAAAGCAGTCTCTTTTTACCCACTACCCAGATGGGAACACGAAGGCCTAAGCACAGAATGATTCACCTGAAATAGAACATTGGTTAGCGGAAGCCCAAGTCTCCTGGTCTAGCATGACATGGCCACACATCTCTCATGACATCTGAGATGACGGAGAGGAACTTCGATCATTCATTCACTCTATGAACACTTCTTTGGTACCAACTCTGTGCTACCTTATGGTTGGATGCTGGACATACGGACCCCCAAGGAAAGGCACATCTCTGCCTTCACGGAGTTTGTAATTTACTGGAACAACCTAAGTAAGCAGTCAATTAGAGCACAGGAAGTTGGTGGTTAGTTCCAGTGTGCACAGTTCCACATGTATAATCCCAATAAGCACAGACTTTCCTTATTGCAAATTTTAAATAATACCAGTCCCCAATGACATGGTTCCAATTTCGGCGACCACAGTACATTAATTGCTTGTAACTCCCATAAAGTCCAAATCTTGCGGCTCACTCACAGGTCACTATGGAAATAACAGACGCACATGGTGACAGTGACCGAGCTCCGGCTCTTCTCAAGGTCTGCAGGTGGCTGGCCACCATGGACCTGTTCTTCCTTTCCCAGACAGGCACCAAGCACGTAGCTGGGTCACCTCCCTGCCTCATGGGGATAAGCCCACGTGTGATTGTCCACAGCTGGACCATGCAAAGGGGGAGCTGGCCAGCAAAGGTGAAACTGCTTCAAAGAAAGCCGGTAACACTGCAAATGATGTTGTCATCAAAGGTAAACAGAGCAGGAGGACCCAGAGCTGACCGTGGAGGTAGAGATGGCCTACGCAACACGTGAGACCCAAGCCACACGGCGAGGGGGCCGATCAGCAGAGATGAGGAAAGCATGACGGGGACGGAGATGTCCCGGGAAACGCGGGCACCACATGTTTTGGAGAACGCTGGGTGGCACTGGAAGCTGAATCAAGCATAGAAAGAGGACTCCTCATCCTCAGGGCGCCGAAAAGATGCTGCAGATGGCGTGAGGGCAGGTGCTGCTCACGCCATGCAGGGCAAGATTCTAACACAGAAATAAAGCACAGGAAGTCTCACTATTTTATTCTCTTTGTACAAGGCACAGAATAATAGTTTTAGTGGATTCTTTTTGCACTTCTCTATACATCTATATCCAATAGCAAATGGGTGTTTACTATATGGTGGTGGATCGACAACTGCTGGGCAACTTGTACCAGCCAGCTGAACCGAATCAGCGTGCAGGGCCCAGCTGAGGATTGTTGCCAACAGCAGAAAAAGAGACTCGGAGAGGAAGAAGTGGTGTGTGTCCTCCTGGCGAAGTGTGCCGCGCTGGCTCCACGATACGATACAAAACTGGCTGTTATCATCAGAGCAGCTGGGACCTCACTGTCACTGTGGTACTTTTCAGGGGCGCTCTTATCCTTACTTTGAATGTTGCTTCCTGGCTCCAGTCTAATCCCTCAGCCTGCTGGTGCAGATCCTTCATCCCACTGGCACAGACTGTAGCTTCCACCACTGACCTTTGGGCCTTCCCAGGGCAGATCCATGACACAGCTTTGCATGGATCATTATCGTGGGCTCTGGGCCTCCAGCTGGACCCTTGGGGGACACAGTCATGGGCTCTAGGTCTCCAGCTGGACTCACGTAGGGCATGGCCATGGGATCCAGGCCCTCGGCTGAAATTTTCAGGTCTCTGGTGTGTGGACAGATTTCCTATACTTTCTGGATTTGACTCTTTGGGTGACTACTATAAATAAATACCATAAATTATGTGTCCTGCATTAAATCATTTTCCTTGCAAACCTTGACTACATCATATACTAACAAATAATTTTTAAAGGCCAATGAACAATTACACTTTTCTGCATCCATTAGCATTGCTTTGGAAGGTCACAGCTTGTAGAGTCACATGGTCCCTCACTGCTGTGCAGGGATGGCAGCGTGTTTGTAAACGCCCCGAGCTTCAGTTTTTAAGGTAATCCTCGAATTCTGATAGAAAAGTAAAAGTGTACTCAGATCAGGCTCCCCAGGGAGGGTTTCCTTTCAGAAACATTGTTATCTGTCAGTGTCTGCAACAGATTGATAGCAAGATCAGATGCCACCTTGTCCCTTAAATAGAAAGGCATGGTGTTTGCATATATCCCATGTATATCCCCTTGCATACTCTAAATCATCTCTAAATTACTTGTGATACTTACTACAGTGTGCCTGCTATGGAAATAGCTATTTGCTATATTGCTTGGGATACAGTGACAAGAAAAAAATCCATACATGTTCAGTACAAACGAAATGGTTTTTTTCCTCTAAATATTTTCCGTCTAGGGTTGGTTGACTCCACTGAAGCAGAACCCACAAATACAGAGGGTTGACTATACTATAGTTAAAGGTACAAAGGTATGGGGGTGAGGAGAAGGAAAGGCATGGAAATCTGGGGCTCTCAATCTTAGAACAGTTAGCATCTCTGGTCCATGGGGAGCCTCCTAGAAGCCAGAACTAAGGAGTCATGTTGAGGATTGGACCTCTGTAGGAAAATGGCAGCCGACAGAATCTTCAGGAAATGATACAGGGAGCTAACTACCCCTTCCACGATCTGTTCCTTCGCTAGTCCCCTTGGAGAGCTCACTTTGAAGCCACGGACTGTGTTGACTGTGTGTAAGCCACAGCTGATGTCCTCTGGGACACTGAACAGGACAGAGAAGAGAAAACAGGAGAATAAAAGGGTCAGAAGGAAGAGATGCCAGAGAGGACCCTTTCCTGGTTAAAACCTGGGATGTGGAGATTTCAAGTGTCTCAGAGAAAATTATCTATGGAACTTGTAGTCCAAAACTACCAAGCTAGCATAAACTCTAAAGAGGAATCAGGAAAAGAAAAGGGAGGCATCCTTAGAAGCCAAGGGCAGGAAGAACAGAATAACCCCAAGGAGAACTAAAAAGACCTCATGAACCCAGAAAACTTTTCCCCAAGCTTCTAAATGATCACCTGGGTTCTGCTTCTTTGCTTTTACCATGGCTGCTGTGCTGTTTTCTTTCCAGGAAATAAGAGAAGTTAGCATTGCATCCAACCTAGCTACCCACATAGATTAGCTAATTTGAATTTGTCCAATAAGAAGGAAACTGATTGACTCACCTTGGTTTTTGAGCTTATGACTGATCCAATCAGAGGCAGCTAGCAAGGTCACGTGACTCCAAAATGGTTGCTAAAGGTTAACCCAATGGATGAGAAGCACCTTCTCATAAATGGAGGTTTATGGGCCGGCCAGCGACTTTCAAGGGTGTCCATTTCTACAACTGGTCTATTTTTAAAAATTTTATGTGGCACTTTTTATTCATCTGGCACCATTCTAAGTCTTTTCTTGACATACAACAGCACTATGAGACATTCTATCATTAGTCCGTTTTATAGGTGAGGAAATTTGGAAGCAAAGACATTAAGTAATTTTCCAGCTGGTAAACAACAAAGTTGGAATTTAAACCCACACAGTGTGACTCCAGGATTTGTGCTCTCAATCACTATGTTCTACTTTTCTCAAATTTAACTAGAGGAAAACAATGGCCATTTCCCACCAGTTCTTCAAATAATTTCAAGCTTTAGGTTTAAGCCTTCAAAATCCTGATCTCTGTGCCAAGTCTAGAGTAAACTACAGGCCTGCAGAGGCGGATGAACTGGCCATGGTAACCCATCCATCCCTTCCCCACCCTCTCACTTCTGACCGTAGCTTCAAAGGGCAAGAATGAAAAGTGGGAACAAGAATAACGGAATTTTCTCTCTACTCGCCATCTGCAAATAATTAGCAATGGCATAATTCAAAAAACAAAACACCACAGCTAACTACAAGGTCAAGAAAATGCCCAAGAGCCATCCTTGTCTTCCAATAGGTGACAAGGAAGCAGAGCCACATGGCACTTTAGTATGAAGTCCCACGTGTTCCAGTTCTGGGACCCCCTGTCTACTTTGGGTACCTCTGTGAGCCAAACCAGGCTGCTCCTTGGGAGACTTCAGATTAGCTCCATGGCTTCAGTTAATTGCCAGATGCAACTCTCAAAACTTTATCCAACCCACATGCCCCCCGTTTGAGGATCAGGAGCCAACTTCCTGGTGGCTTTGTCCTGTGGGATGTGCTATAGACCCATGAAGTACAGCAGGTCCAGGTTCAACTGTATCATTCCTGTGCCCAGGTTCACCGCTCCTCCACTGGTCTCTACTCTAAGATAGTACCGTCCTGTATCCAGCCACCCAATTCACGGTTGCAGAGAACATCCTCGACCCCTTCTTTTCCTTCATTTTCCTTTCCCCATCTCTTCATTAAATCCCGCTTAGAACCCTGAAATCCGTCCACTTCTGTACATCCTCTCCACTTCCGGCCCCACACCTTACCTGCATGAATGCTGAGGTAGCCTTCTCATCACAACCATTGCTGCCCTTCTGTCTATTTCTCAGAATAGCCATTCTAGAGCCCAAATCTGATCATGCCCCAGCTTTCCTCACCTCACTTCACTGATTGCCGATTACGCTGGCTCAAACCCCAAAGCTTTACAATAGCCAGTGGGCCTCAGAGCGGGGTTCCTGTTCACCTTTCCAGTCTTATTTCAAGTGCCCCCCTTTCACACAGTGTGTGCCACATGCACAGAAGTGTCCATCCTTGGACACATGGCTCTGGGAGGCAGGCTCTAAAAGGGACCCTGTGACTCCACCCCTCAAACTCACATGCATGTGTGTTAAGCCCTTTCTCTTGAGGGCGGGCAGGACCTAACGGCTTGCTGCTAGTTTACAGACTATAGCAAAAGTGTTAAGATGCCAGCTTCAAGCTTAGGTTACCAGGAGACTCTGGAGTCTATGATATGTTCTCTCTCTCTCTCTCTCTCTCGCTCTCTGGCTCTCTCGCTCTCTCTCGCTCTCGCTCTCTCTCTCTCTGAAAGCAAGATGCCATGTCTCTTGCAGCTTTGTGGAGAGGCTCTGGCAGCAAGAAATTGATGCCTCCAGCACAACAGTCAGTGACGAACTCAGCCAAAGCCGCCCCAGATTCCAAACTCACAGACACTGGTGTCCTGTTTCCCTCATTGTGAGCGCCCCTGCACCAGACTGCAGCATTTCCTTATGCAACAGTGGGTGATGAATACAACTGCAAAGATGCTTTTGCTCCTCAGCTACTGTCAGTGCTAGTCCTATCTTCTGGATTGTTCTTCCCCTTCTTGAATCTCAAGTTAGATGACAGTTCCTCCAGGAAGCCTCTCCTGTCTTCCCCTCTCATAGCACTGATCGCACCAGACAGTAACCTCCACAAGGGCAGACACTGTGGCTGTCATGACTTCCCGTGGGCCCCTGATATCCACAGAAGGACTAGGCGTGACAGACGGACTGGAAGCATTTCCGGAATAAATGTAAGTCCACTCACCTACCCACACGCAAGCACAAAGCTTCTCCTCTCCAGGCTGGGCTGAATTTTCTCTCTGTGCTAAACATGGCTCAATACTGTATAGGTACTGACCAAGTCCTAAGCTTCTAGAGAGCTTGCTAATAATTTACATAGTTAGACTACTGAACAGAAATCTGGTTTTTCCCCTGAGTTTAACACCCTTCTCATTCATCCTGTCTTCACTTTGGCAGTAACTGGAGGGAGAGTATTATTAGCCTCTTTTGATGCACGAGAAAAATGTGAGGATCTGAGTAAGTTTCACTGACAACCTGAGTGCAAGACTCAGCCCTCCACGCTCTCAGTCTGGAGCCGCCTCGGGCAGGGTCGCCGATGAGCGCACACCAAAATGACCGCATAATCTTCCTAAAAATCACGCAGACTGCCTCTTCCTACGCGACGGACGGCCAAACTTCATCACGCAGGCAGAAATCTAGCTGAGCAAACACACTACAAGGTGAAATTTTTATCTCTGAGGGGGAAAGGCAGCAGATTCAAGGAAAAAACAAAATCTAATTAAATCAGATCCAGAAAAGGGGGCATTATTAAAAAAAAAAAAGTAAAGCATTTGGAAAGAAATTTGTTTTGATGCTTTCAGATATACTCTAGAAGCTTATGAATTTTTAGGAAAAAATACAGTAGAAGTAAGCGAAGTAGATTAAGCTTGTAAAGGATTATACATTGTAGACCAGCAGACTGAATACAAGATTTTCGGCTGGACTTTATGTAGCATGAATAATTGCAAGATTTGCTTTCTTTTAAACTCTCCAGGAACCCTGACCATATGTAATACTTCTAAAGCACAAAATTATGAATTAAGTATAGTTCAGTGGTGAAAAAAAATCACAATGCCATCAGTTTCAGATGCCATCAGTTTCATCAGTAAAGCATTTGTAGCTGGCAAATGCTTTACAATCCGGTAACTTTTGCATCTTTAGTAACGAAAGCCCTGGGTGATGCATCTGCCTTACGCTGAATGGCATCTGGTTGTGGAGAAGGTTTTAGAATCTACACCAAAGGGTAACAAAGAGAGGCGCCAGGGTGAGTGTGTGCTCGCTGGGTTCTCACTCTATTTTGTAATTAATTTTCAATATTTAAATATTAAAGGGTAGTTCGAATAAAACACAGATGCCCAGCGCGTGAACCCGCATTCTGGGACTGCAAATGTTGACCAGAGTTCCAGAGAAACTTCCCCTTTGTCCGGGGCACGTGGTCTCCATTTCCACAGTTTTCAGCATTTCCTGTGTCCAGCTTGTTGAGGGCATTTACAGCACTTGCCTCACCCTGGTAAGCGTGGGGCTGAGATTCCCATGCTCACAAAAGGTGGCCGCCATTTCCTAAAAATTCCATTAGTTGGTACAGAGATTCACTCAAGTGATATTTAGAAAAAAAAGTAAGGGTTTTTTTTTCTTTGTTTGGCAAGAAAATGGTACCAGGGGTCATCTCTTCTTTTTAATCTCTATTCCTAATCCCTTAATCATGGCCTCTCTGCTTCTCTCTGTCTCTTTGCTGTATTTTTTTTCTCTCATAAGATCCATTTCTTCTGAACGTCAGTTGGAAGTGACCTAAAATGGCCGCTTCGAACTGGTGTCTGTTTCCTAGTCTTTCAGTTCAGCACTCAGGGCTTCCCTGGCTCAGTGTTTTATTTCCCAAATGCAATTTGCCTAAACATCTATTGAAGTCGGCCTAACCAATTGCTGGTCTTGGTTACCGTGATTCTACAGATTCAGCTGCCTAAGGCCTTGTTCTCTGAAGAAGGGGGAATCAAAGGGCACAAAACATGTCTGCCCAGGATGCCAGGGCTTCTGGCCACTTGCTCCTACCCCATGTGAAACCAGCCACCCCTGCCCCAAACAAGGTCCCCGGGCTTAAGCAATTCACCTCTGTGTCCCGTGAGGTGTGGCCCTCCCAGAAGGCAGAGCGGTGTACAAAGGAATTAAGCCCTTGACTTGGTGTCCCAGCCCTTAGCCGCCCGCACAAATGGAAGCAGTTAGTTCCTGTAATGAATTTGAAATGCTCCTCTGTTGGTTTCCCCTTGGCGCCTCTTGGCCCTTCAAAACAGTGTGAATCCACTGCAGAACAGTAACTGTGCATCCTCTCAGCCATTCGAGGGGTTCACGCTCATTGCACCCCACCCCAACAAAAGGCTATATGTCCTCCTAAGTGGCCATAACGAATTCACCTTTATTAGCCCGAATTTGAGAGCTCAACATTGTTTGCCTTTGAGATAGAACCAAGATTCTCATTTTCTCTTGGCTGCTTCCACCTCAGAGATAGCCAAGAGCAAAGTATGTTTCCCAGACTTCAGTTCATCCTGCAGAAACAAGGAGATGAGGCAGGGTGAGAGGCAGAGGGCCCAGGGGCACAGAAACCGGTTCCCATCCCTGCTCCGCCACGATGGTGCTGCTGGCCTCGGGTAAGCAGCTTTGCCTCTGAATCATGCTGTCTCCGTTTGCTCAGGAGGGAAATAATACCTCCCTGGCTTGTTGTAAGGGTGCGGTGAGAAGAAACATCAACTCACAAGGCTTCAGTTGGTGTACAATAAACATTACTGCACTTTCTCTCCTCCTAGGCCCCTTCTTGTAAATAAGAGAATTCTCACAGACAATTCTCAGCAAATTCTCGCAGGATGCTTGTAATTTTGAGCTGGTCCCACATAGAAAAAAATGCTGAAGCAGCTGAGCGCTCCCATTGGGCGCCATCTTGGTGCACTGACACTTTCTGACCCATGACTTAATCTCTCTGAGCCTCAGTTCTGACAGACTCTGGCAATTAACCCAATGGAGCGGGACACTCATGACCATGCCCTGTTTAGACCATCGTGTTGCCCACTTCTGAGCAGAACCTGGAATATATTGATTCATTCAAACTGAGAGATGATCCCAAAAGGTAGAATGGAAATTTTCTAGGGCAGGGTAACAAGCCAGACATTCTTTAGGGTACAAACCAGGAGAGTTGCTGAGGCAAACCTGCCTGGTGTGGTGAAGAAGTATCTATAGGCCTATCGTCTTTAAGGCCTCTAGGACCACATTTGTCCTCCTTTTGAGGAAACTTAGAGATAGACCTTCAGAGAAGCCACTAAGGCTTCTGGAACCTTCCCAGGGGTGGACACAGTGTCTAGGCCTAGACTCCAAAGACTAGCACAAGAGAAAAATAAAGAGGGAAAATTCTTCAAAGGGGAAAAATAAAGGAAAAAAATGTCAATCATTCAGTACATATTTCTTCTAGAAATGTGATAAGTTGAAGAAATCTTTCAATTTTTAAAATGCTTTCAGAGTCCAGAAGCATAATGCAAAGCAAACTTTGGCAAGACTTTTCAGAAGGAAAACATGGTCTCTATCCAAGTACCTAAGGCAAGGGCCACAGACCAGCACACAGAGGGCTGGCCACACTGCGTCCTTGTCCCCTGTGTCCTCTGGGGGTATCCTTGAAGGTGTCCTGTGTCCGGATAAAAAAAAAATCACTGCAGACTGCAAGTTCAAGTTCTTGTTTTCCCTTTTTCTTGTCTGCAGTAGTGAGGCTGGAAGCCAGGACCTTGCCCATGCTGGGCCAGTGCTTTACTATTGTCCTGCACCCACAGCCCCACATGGCTTTTGTTTTGGCGGTCACGTGAAGACCACTGATCCTGTTGGCCACCTCTGTGGCTCTCTGGGCCGAGCAGTGGATTTTTAACTGATAAGAATACTTACATTTACAGTTTTGATGTCAAACTCCTGTAATCCTTGCTACTTGGGAGGCTGAGGCAGGAGGATCACTAGTTTGAGGCTAGTCTGAGCAACTTAGCAAGATTCTGTCTCAAAATAAAAAGGGCTGGAGGTGCAGCACAGTGGTACTGGAATTGCCTAGCATGTGCAAGTCTCTGGACTCTGTCCCAGTACAGTAAGAACAAATAAAATAATAAATAAAATAAAATAAAATAAAATAAAGCGAGTCCCACATTAGTGGTGGAAACTGGAAGCTAAATGAAGCTGGGGAGCAAGAAAGCGGTTCAAGTGTTCATACCAACTCTTGTAAATGCATGTGACTCATTTTTACCAGTAAGGCCAAATTAGATTTGCATGGGCTGGCGCAGACTCGCAGCTAGCATTTGAGCCAGTTACGTCGGTATGGCGTTGTATTCCAAGATTCGAGGAGTGACCACCAAATAAATTTCTTCTGCAACTCATTGGTTTGCAGATGAGACCCAGGAGATTTAAAATAAAATGGTAGGGCTTTTGCTTTCTCAAAACAAGTTTAGTTTTTTGTTTCATTTGCAAGTGCTTTGCCTTGCCTCTGAGGGTCCTACGCTGAGCTTCTGAAGCCGAGGCTGTGACACGGGAGAAGAGGAAGCCAGCGTGGCCTGCTGAGCCTGGAGTATCTGGGAAGGTGCAGGTTCGGGGGACAATTGTGCAGGCAGAGAGAAGCTAGCTGGGCTATAATCGCTGTGACCATGGGACCTTGCTGGGTCTCAGTCTCTTTTCTATGAGCCTGTGTGAGACCC
>PVJX010027765.1:0-24538 GCA_004027295.1 Dolichotis patagonum | reverse complement strand
TTTTTTTTTTTTATCGGTACCAGGGATCGAACTCACGACTGCCTGCTTGCAAGGCAGGCGCTTATGCCGCTGAGCTAAATCCCCAGCCCCGGTTTGGGTTTTTTTGAGACAGAGTCTCACTATGTATTCAAGGCTGGCCTCAAACTCACAGTGATTCTCCTGCCTCAGCCTCCCAATTGCACCACCATACCTGGCTCTTCTGTTACCTTTTCATTTCAAGTAGCTTCATCAACTTTGAAGCGGCTCTCTATAACCTGACAATACCTGCTCTCAGTCCTAATTCACAAACTGTTTCTTCTTTCACATGACACTTCCATTTTCCTCCAGGTCTCTGCTACAGTGTCAGCTTCATGATGAGGCCACCCCACACAACCTATTTAAAACTGCACCTCCCTCTACCTCGCCCCATTTCATTACTGAGTATGAAGCATTTACCGCCTTTAACATACTAATATAGTTACTAATGTAACTATGTTTCCATCTTTCCTCCTTCTTGCCCCATCCCCACCAAGAATGTAAGTGCCACAGTGGCAAAGGCAGACTTGGTACAAACAGTGGCTTATGTAACTCTCCTTGAGTGAGGGCAGAACCATTACACTATGCTGCAGAGCAAAAGGGTTTGCTGGTGCATTAAATTTACTAAACAGCTGTTTCCTGGTTTTGTGTTGGTGGTGGTGGTGGTGATACGGGAGATTGAACCTCAGTCCTTTGTACTAAGCTATGTCCCTACCCCTTTTTTAAAATTTTGAGACAGGGTCTTGCTAAATTCCTGAATTACCTATTTTGGGCTTGAACTTGCAATCCTCCTGCCTCAGCCTCCCAGAATGTTAGGATTACAGATGTGTACCAGCATGCTAGACTTAGTCAATTGGTTTTGAGTAAGTAAGAATAATAAAAGTATCCAAGTGGGCCTAAGCTAATCACATGAGCCATTTAAATCCGGATGTAGACAGAAGTGAGAGATCCTTGACTCCATTCAGGGGCCATATGGCAGACACAGAGGTTCACTTCTCCAGGCAGAGAGCAGCTCCTAGTCAGCAGCCAGCAAATGAGTGCAGCCTGAGTCCTGTAACTGCAAGTAAGTGAATCTGCTATCCACGTGAATAAGCTCGAGAGAAGACCCTAAACCACAGAAGAGACAGCAGTCCTGGATGACGCTTTGATTTCAACTCAGGAGACCCTGAGCAGAGATGCGTGCTACGGCAAGACCGGAATTCCAAGCTTCTCAAACTAATATCAGGGGAAAGAAAGAGGGAAAGAAGGAGGGAGGGAGGAGGGATGGAGGACCACCTGGACTACTCTCCTTGAGTAAAGAGCAACTACCCCTACTTTGGCTAAACCCAGCACTATCTCCATGTACTGGTACGTACAGTGCTGGCTAAGCTATTTCCTTCACCCTTTACTTGGCTCTAAGCAATGTAAATAGGGCGGGCTGAGGTGCTGATGGGTAATCTTTGGAGCCAGGCAACAGTCACTGTTTCCCCATCCCACTGTCTCCCTAAACATCGCTAAGCTGGTTAGAATGGAAGAACCACCACTCCAGGGATGTCAACTGGGTTTGAGCCTCGAGATAAGAGCTTATGGCTTCCCAGGCCAGAAGAGTTTTGCACATCAGAGCTGAAGCACCACCCTCTAATATTAAATGCTGCCTCACTTGTGTTATGCAGACTGTTCTTTCTGCACATCCTCCTCTGCATAGTGCAGGGGTGCTGTCAGGCCTCTTCCGAGCCCAGCTCGCAGTGCTCACGTCTCCCACCATTCTCACAGTCACGCATCCTCAAACCACTTCCTTCTCCACAAACTAATAAAACCCTGGTTAGGCCCTGGATTGAGGCCTTTGTTCCCATGGGCCTTCATCCTGGCCGGACTTAGGACCCCTTGGCCACCCATAAATAGAAATATGTCTTAGTGTCTTTATTATCACTGTGGGTTGCACTGGAAGGGGTAGATTGGAATTAACTCGCTAGAGTTCCAATAATGTTTCCATGGATTACAAAGTAAACTTCCCAGACTAAGATGAGAATGGGATAAGGATCTCTACGAGGAATGAAAAGGGGTGGGGGTGGGGGAACTGAAGGTAAAGAGAAAAGAAGAGAACAAATAGGTCTTTTAAATTAATTGTATTGGGCTGGGTGATTTAGCTCAGTGGTACAAGCCCCTGCCTAGCAGGTACAAGGTCATGAGTTTCATCCCTGGTTCAAAAAAAAAAATGAATTAATTAGTTGTATTGTTATTTGCTATGCATCAAGAGAAAATAAACAAAACAGTGCAGGGATTTTTGTCTATTTTATTCACTGACAGATCTCCGAGACCCAGAACATGCCTAGCACATAGGAGACAGTTAAAGAATTTAAATTGAATTAATTTAGCCCTAGAAAAATATCACTGGATTCTCATGTTTTTAATTGTTGCCTCAAACCCATAAATATTTTTCATAGTCTGCATACATGAACTTTGGAGCCTGAGTTTTGGTTGGTCGGTTGGCTGATTTGTGACGGGGTCTCCTAAAGTTCAGCCTGACTTTGACCTCACTACGGAGCTTAGAGGGGCCTCAAACTCATGGTGATCCTCCTACTTCAGCTTCCAGAGAGCTGGAATTACAGATCTAGGCCATTTGCCCAGTTACAGCTTTATTTCCTCAGTTCAGAGATAAGCAGCTTTGGGTCAATAAAGCCTGTATTTACACTTTCTCAAGTCAGGTACTGGAAAATTCTTTGAGGCTTCTGAATAAACTCATGTTTCCAGTATCAACAATCTGCCAGCCAAACTCACAGGCATCACGACAGCTCTAGTTTTCCTAAACAAAGGGAAGTCTACTTTAAAAATAAAAAAGCAGTCATAAGAAAATGTAAATGTACAATACAAACAAACTCTGCAGAGATCGTTAACACTGTAAACATGACCTCAGTTTTGTAACAGTGTTCAGTATAAACTGTCCTCCAGAGTCCGTCTTGCATGGTGCAAAGACAAGGTACTCCAGTCTATTATAGGGGTCCAGTCCATGCACTGGTTGAGCAGATAATATGCGCCACATGCCAGGAAGCAAAGGGAACTACTATTTGCCACGTGCAGAGGAACAAAAGAGACAGAGTCCCAAAATTCATTTTACTGTCCCCATCTTGTATGTGTGGTGCTGGGGATCAAATCCAAGATTTCCCTGCACATGTTAGGCAAGTGCTGTAATGAGGCAGGAGATGAGGGTGTGGCGGGCTGACTGGGAGAGGGAGCATGACCCGTTAACTGCAAAGTTCCAGGCCACACACGTACAACAGCCTCACACGAGACTTCCCACAAGAACTCAAGCACATTCTCCCTAACTAGCAAATCCCAGTGCATACAAAGCTGTTCCCTTGGTCTGCCTTTTCAAATGTTCATATAGAAAATCACATTAAGGGTCTATAAGAATAGTGCTCCAGGGGAACAAATGTGTTTTCCTTAAAAAGGCAGGCAGGTATGTAATGATGTTTTTTATGCTTCAGAAGACTAACTTTTCAAGGCAGTTACATTTCACTAAGTCGATATTTGGCTCATCAGTGAGCAGGTTTCTGAAATACATTTAGTGTATGGAAATTCAAATCAACTAAAAGTTGTTTGGCTAGCATCTCAACTTCCATTCTCATCATTTGGCAAAAAAGGGAGACTTCAAAATTGTAATTTTTGATGGTAACTTTTCAATTAATGTATCTGTAAGAATTTCTTTCTAAATATTATGTGTTCTGGTGTGTCTTAAGATTCCACACTTGATCCTAGTCCAAAGGCTGAGAGGTAATGTATCTTAAGATTCCAAACAAAACAATCGCTGCATTTCCTAAAGATGGTTAGTAACAGCAGGGTAGCCAGAGCAGTATGAGGAAGAAATAGGAAATGCAGAAACAGGTTTAGTTTGGTTGCATATAATCTTTCCTCTATTTCAGCTTTGTGAGCTCTGAAGTGTATTTTTGGGTTACTTCAATGTGTTTCACAAAACAGCTTGAAATTTCTATCAAGCAAATGACTTTTGTTCGGCTTGGTTTGGTATTTTGAGACAGGGTCTTGCTATGAAGTTCAGGCTGGCCTCAAACTCACAGCAATTCTCCTGCCTCAGCCTCTTGAGTGCTGGGCTTACAGACATGTGCCACCACACCCAGATTCAAACAAATAACTCACATTGCAACAAATCTTTGTAAAAACCACTCAAATAAACTTATTTTAAAAGGACAAGAAGAAGAAGAAGAAAGAGGAGGAGGAGGAAAAGAAAGGGAAAAGCCGAGCAGTTAGGACAGGACGGCCCACACCTGATGTCAGCTTGAGGGGTGGGTGATAAGAAGAGACAGTGGCCACGAAGCTCAGAGCTGCTGTGACCTAACTTTCAGAGTAGTCTGTTCTCACATTGTACGGTGTCCTTTTCCTCATGTTACTTGTCCCAAGCATTCCGCAGAGCCTGCTGCTTTTCTAACCTTCAGAGCAAAGGTTAAAACCTGCTACCTTTTGTGTTTGTTTTGTCCAGTTCGCTGTTCAAGACAAGAAGAACCTAGAAACCACCTTTAAAAGGAGACTTCAGGGCCCCAGAGGCCGGTAACAATAGGACATGCAGGGCCTCATGTTGGCCAAGTGTTCTGGTCCCTTCTACACACACTTCCCATGAGAACGGTGGTGTGAGCCTGTGTCTTCTCTTCTCACCTTCGTAGGACACTATGTCCACATCTGGCCTCGCCCTTCAGCCTGGATCCCCAACTTCAGACTCCAGCCCACCCACGGCCGGCAGGTAAGTGAATGAGAAACAGGGGTGTCCTAGCATAGGTTCCTGAAATTTGGGAGCTATTACTACTACAAATCTAATACACCAAGAAAATAGAGGAGCATGGTGGCAAACACCTGCAATCCCAGCGGGTGGGAGCTGAGGCCAGAAGGACTGGGGGGTTGGAGGTCAGCGTGAGATACAGAGCAAGTTCAAGGCCAGCCTGGACCACGTAGTGAGACCGTGTTACAAACAAGCAAGCAAACAGCAAACAAAAGAGAAACACAGTACAAAAATTCAGTAGAGAGGAAATAAAGATAACAAGGGAAGTGAATCCATTTACAAAAGTTAATTTATACACAATTCTCAGGAACATATCTTTTACCTATGTCAGCATATCTATACTTTATTAGAAACTTTAAGAATATTAGAAAATCTAACCTTGAAATGAATCGAAGAAGGCTACAATGTTGGGGTGTTTCATCTTCGCCAGAAGAATCACTTCTTTCTCTGAAGCTTCTTTTTCATGAACAGACATCTAAAGTATGTTAAGAGGCAGATTAGTCTGGAGAAGGGAATTGTTTTCAGGTATATGCTTCCTGCTCCCTCCCATACGGAATTCCCCAAGGGTCACTGTTTCAATGTCATTTCTACAACTGACCCCTCAAAGATAGGAAATGACATCCCTACTATGAGGGTGTCCCATATCTGTTCAATGGTTTGTCAGTGACAATCATAATCAAGAAAGTAAGTAGACCTGGTGAGATTCTACTGTATATCAAAGGAGTTAAGGCCAGACTGGGTAACATGGTGAGAGCCTGTCTAAGATACTGTAGATAACAGACAGACAGATAAATAGATTTGGCTGGTGGTACTGTAATCATTATCTAGGTATCTGAAAGAAAGTTATGTATGTACATATGTATGTATGTGTATATTTATTTATTTTGGGGTTTTTTGAGACAGAACCTTACTATGTAGTTCAGGCTGGCCTTGAGTCACCATGTAGCCCAGAGCTGGCCTGGAGTTCAAAACAGTCCTCCTGCCTCAACCTCCCAAGTGCTGGGATTATAGGCGTACACTGCCACAACCTGCTCTGAAAAAAGCTATTTTAGTATCTGTCTTTTCACAGAAAAGAGTTCTTTATAAAAATGCAATATTCCAGCAGCAACCACTGGTTTAAAGAAATAAATGAAGTCTAAACAGGAAAATGTGTCATGTATCCTATTAATCAGATCAGTAAAGCTGAACATTAAGATCACTATATTTTTCATTTTCAAAAAACTTTGTATCTTGTGACTTCATTGTTTAGATTTGTACTTTCTACTTATCATCTAAGGACAATACTTCTCAAGCGCTTGTGCAAATGCAAGTGACCACACCCTATTTTTGCCCTATCTTCTTTTTGCTCTGGATTTTGAACCCAGAACCTAAAGCATATTGTTCAGGCTACCACTAAGCTTCACTTTAGCTAGCAATTTAGTTTAATTAACATTATCTGTATAGGCTTCATTCCACCTGAGTGGAAAGACGGTGAAGGTATCTATAACGGTTGATACACTGTGTCAGCTTGAGAAGTTTAAAGGTTTAATGAAGGGACTCAGCAGAGAGCGAGGGTCCTCACTTATGAGCATCCTCAGCCTAAGCAAGAGGAGGGCACAGAGATGGTGTGAGTGCTACACGCACCCTCAGGGGGTGGTAGCCTGCTCACAGTATAAGGGAGGAAAAGAAACTGGCCCCACCCCTTTGGCTCTTGCTGCTTTTGCTGTCTTCTGCCACTTTGAACTGCTGCCCTTGTGCCGTGCCAACCTGCCTCAGTGTCAGCTGATTATGGACTGAAAACTCCGCAAACTGTGAGCTAAATAAACCTTTCCTTCTTTAATTTTGGATGTTGGGTATTTTGTCTCAGCAATGAGAGAAAAGTAACCAAGACAGTATCCTTGGGTAAGTTATTTAACCACTCTAAACTTCAGTGGTTCCTGCCCCAATTTGAATTACATGGTTAGGGTCCCACACCACAGCATGCACTCATAAACCCAGCTCAGAGGGGCTGAGGTAGAAGGATCTTAAGTTTAAGACCTAAATTGAAGGCCAGCCTAAACGACATAGTGAGACCCTATCTCAAAAAAATCCAAATATTTAAATAAAGAAATTGCATGGTCAGAGACTGGGGATATGTCTCAGTGATGGAGTTCTTGCCTTGCATGCACAAGGCTCTGGGTTTGATACTCAGCACACCCCCAAAAAACTGCATAACCACTACATGAGTTTCAAGACAAAAATAACTTTACTATTTCGACCAAACTGATGTTTAATTACTTAAAAATATAACTACTTCCAGGCATGGTGGTGCATACATGTAATCCCAGCATTTGGGAGGCTGAGACAGGAGGGTAGTCATAGGGCTACACAATGAGTTAAAGGATAGCCTGAACTTCATAGCAAAACCCTGTCTCAAAAAAAATTTCACATAGAGATAGATACAGATATTATTTATCAAAAAATATTTTGTAAAAGTAAAGTTGGGCATGGTGCCATACAGCTCCAATCTCAGTACTCTGGGAGGCTGAGACAGAAGGATTGCAAGTTTAATCCCAGCTAGGGTAATTTAGCAAGCCATAAATACTTTGTTTAAAAAAAAAATTGAGCTGGGGATTTAGCTCAGTGAGTGCAAAGGTCTGGGATTCATCCCCAGTGCTGGAAAAAAAAGTGAAAAGACAAACATAAGTTAGATAAAAATATTGGCAACATATAAGATAAAGACTATATGTATGATATACAGAATTCTGAAAACTTAATACAGGGAACAGAAAACCAAACATCCCAACAGAAAAATGAAAACGCACATTTATAGGCAGCTCAAAAAATAAAGGAAATAAAAGCGGCCAGTATACAGGAAAATATTAAAACACACTCAATAATCAAAGTGACAAAAATTAAAACAAAATGTGATTAAATGTTTCATCTGTGAAACTGGCAAAGGTGAAAAGAATGTTACTAGCCACTCTTGGCCAGAAAGCAGCTAAAAAAACACATATTTCTGGGAAAAGTATACAAACCAGTTAAATCCTTCTGTGAAGATAATCTTATAATACACAATAGCAAACTTTAAAAGGCTTTTACTTTTGACTAATTTTTCTAGAAATTTATCTGAAGAATCAGAAATGTGCCTGAGATTTATACCAAAACTAAGGGAGACTAAACATAGCAGAGTAAAAGCAATAGCAAAACACAGCCTCTTCAAGACCGGAGTCAAGACACCTAGAAAACAACTTAGTGAAGATCATAAAAAGAAGCAGAATTCTGGGAATCAAGAAAGAACTGATAGGAAAACTAGAAACTATAGACAAACTGAAGACACTTCAGAGAAAAGAAGGAGGATGGAACACTAACCGCAGCTTCTAGGGAGGAGGTCCTATCTCCACAAACACAAACAAAGCCCAGCAAGGGTCAGTAATGCCAGGGAGAAACAACAGAGCAGTAGCATCAGCCCCAAGAAAAGTTCACAGTATTGTAAGCTGCAAATACAGGATGGGATTTTACACTGAAAGTGACTCCTTCCATGTTGCAAGCTGGAGTTGGAGAAGAAATTCACTGCAGTGCCCACCACACTTAGGACTGATATAATCAGAAGGCAGTTGGGGGAAAGGATTTATTGTCTACAACTGAGCTACTCCAGGAATCAGAAGTCACAGAACAACTTCACTTCAGGTTTTCTAGTGTCACCCTACCACAGTGACTGGGTGGGAGGCAGCCAAAAGAAACAGTTGCAGAAAAGGGGCAAGCTGACTGCAGATCCCCCGAGAAGCTTACACAGCAGCAAGGGTGGGTTGTAAAAGACATGGCCAGTCCACTCTCTGGTGAAAAGCCAGCCCAGTCATGCGATTTCCTGAGGAGACTGGGTCAGAAAGTGCTGACATTGAGAACAGATGACTGCTTGGCTCCTCTCACTATTTCCAGCACAGAACTCAGTGGTTCATTTTCTTTTCCAGCTACCACTTTAATCAAGGATATGCCGTGGCTTGGGCAGTTGTCACATCCTGAGATGTACAGACAGAGGGGCCTCTGGAGCAAAGGAGGCACCTCACTAGCCCATAGGCCAGTGGTGATGAATCTATGGCACATGTGCCACGACAGGCTGCTTGTACTTCTGAAAGCTCTAGAAGGTTGACCATCACTGCCACAGGCCATAAAGCTAGTCAAGATAGTAGGTGAACAGAAGGGCACAAAGACTGGAAACTGCTGGAGTGAATATGCCCTAAGGCAGACACCCCACCACTGACTTGAGCACCCCCAGTAAGGCAGAGCAGGACTCAGCATTAACACGGCAACAGTGGGGCAGAGAAATAAAACGGGTTCCAAGTGGGAGTCACTACAGTATCCTCACCTTTATCTAGTGGGTTCCAATACCACAGGCTCTAGGAAGAAGTCATTCACCTGAACACATGGAGAAAGTTTTTGGACTCATGTATTTTTCTTTATTCTTTGTTTGTTTGCTTGTTTCATTTTGTTTATTTTTTCTATCTTTTGCTATTTATTTACTTATTTAGGGTACTGGGAATCGAACTCAGGACCTCATGCTTGCCAGGAAGGCACTGTGCCACCAAGCTAAATCCCTGGCCCCCCTTTTTTTTTTAAGGTAAAAAGGTTTTACATTTATTAAGGGTACTGAAAGTAGAAAAAGTAGTATGCTTTGGGGCTGGGGATTTAGCTCAGCGGCATAAGCGCCTGCCTTGCAAGCAGGCAGTCGTGAGTTCGATCCCTGGTACCGATAAAAAAAAAAAAAAAGTAGTATGCTTTGCAGAGTGCAGAGTGGGCCACTGAAAGAGTTTATAGTGGCTGTTCTTAATTTTTCTTGGTTTTCACTTTTCTTTTTTCTTTTTTATCTTTCTCTGTTACTTTTACCTAATGCTATTAGCTTTCATTATTTAATTAGACTTTTTTATTTTACTTTTTGAGACAGTGTTTCACTATGCAGTTCAGGCTGGCCTTGAACTTACTTTGTAGCCCAGGCTGGCCTCAAACTCATAGTGATCTTCCTGTCTCAGCCTCCTGAATTCTGGGTTTACAGGAATGTGCCACTAAGCCTGGCTCTTCAGTTGAATTTTTTAATCTTATTTTTCTTTTCTGCTTCTCATTTTCCTTTTCTTTCTTTTCTAAATTTTACTTCTTTCCCTTCTACCAGCTCCTCCATTTTAATTATTATTAAGCTTTATCAATTCTTGTCTATTTAGTTGACTATGGTATTATTGTTGAATTCTATTGCTAAGGGTGGCATAGTTATTGCTTTTGGCAGATACTTACCAAATGTCAATATTTGGTTTGTATTTGCACCTACATTATTTTTGCAGGCCTCTAATTGTCAGGGATGATACAGTTGCAGCTATCATGCTCCTTGTGCTGAAGCAAACCTGTGGCCTTGCATCCCTGGTGAGGACACTCTCATACACATCTCTGGCTTCTTCCTGGTTATGTCATGAGAACTCAGAGCACTTTTCCTCCTGGAATCAGCTACTGGGACCACTGTGTAGTAGAGGGCTATCTCTGCCCAAAGACAGTGGCAGACATGTTTAAGAAGTTAGTGACAAGCATGGTGGCCATGCCTTGGGAGCACTTGGGAAGCTGAGGTTGGAGGGTTGCTGTGAGTTTGAGACCAACCTGGGCCACATAGTGAGACATAGTTTCAAAACAAAACAAAAACAGAAACAAACAAAAAAACAGTAAGAAGGCAGTGACAGGCTCCATCATTGGCCAGCCCTCTTGGACTATGTGATCCAACCAACACCACCTCCCAGATGCCCTGACACTAGACGTGCAGTATGAGCAGACAAATATTATTGGCTGCCTGCTGTTGTGACTGTCTTGGTGGCTAGACCACACCAGTGAGCCCCGCGAGACAGCTTGTGGTGACTTTGGTCTAGCTGAAACAACAGTTCTGTAGGCTTCGGTCCAGGCAGACTCAAGCTGCCAATCTCTGTGCTTCAAGATTCTCCAGGCCATGAGCAAGTCCACCCCAGCCCTGAGCCACCTCACTGCCAGTCAGCAAACCAATGTGTCCTCCTCTTGGCCCAGGAGGAGGTGACTGGTTTCCAGACATGCTGGCCAGTCATTTCCTGCAGGCTTGGAGGGGATTCATCAGCTGCTTAGTAGCTGGAGCGCTGCCTGGTGCCCTGAACCCCAACATGAACTTCTCTGCAGAACTCATCCCTGAGGAAGCAGGTGGATCGGGATACACATGCTATTGCTTGTTGTCTGAGCTGGAGGTGCTGCTGCAGACCTAAGGCCACAAAGATGAAGGCCATAGCAGGTGTTGGTGCATGCCTGTAATCCCAGCACTCAGGAGGCTGAAGCAGGAGGATCGCCACAAGTTTGAGGCCAGCCTGGATTCCACAGAGGATTCAAGGTCAGTCTGCACTGCACAGTGAGAGCAATAACAATTGTAAATATTTATTCGCCAAATATCAGTGCACGGAATTTCATAAAACAAAAACTACTGGACCTAATAGGACAGACACCAATACAGTCACAATAGAGGCCTTCATACCCCATTCTCACAGTTAGACAGGCAAACAGACAAAAATACCAACAAAGAAGCATCAGAGTTAAACCAGACCACTGACCAAATGGACTTTACAGGTATCTACAGAGTGTTTCACACAACAACAGAATACATTTTCACAATAGTACATGCCACTTTTTCCGAAATAGACCATATCCTAGGCCATAAAGCATGCTTAAATAAAAAATAATTGAAATAACACTCTGTATGTTATCGGATCATAGTAGAATTAAGCTAGAAATTAATAGCAATAGAAGCCACAGAAACTACCCAAACATGTGGAGCAAATAGCGCATTATTGAATAATCAGTGGCTCACAGGAGAAATCAGAGGAGAAATAAAAAAGTTCCTAGAACCAACAATGGAAGCAAAACATACCAAAACCTACGGGACGCCATGAAAGCAGCTGTAAGAGGAAAGTTTATAGCCATAAAGGCACACATAAAAAAAATAGAGCAATCCCAAATTAATAACATAATGACGCATCTCACAGACCTAGAGAGACAGGAACAATCCAAATACGAAACTAATGGAAAGAAATTGTAAAGATGAGAGCACAAACTAATGAAATCAAGACTCAAAACATAATATAGAGTATCAACAAGTCAAAGAATTGGTTCTCCGAAAGGATGGGAATAGGGTCTGGAAGAGGGAAAGACTGGAGGGAAGGAGAGGAAGAGGAAATACGAAGGATGGAGCTGTGACGTGTGTACCACATTCTCCACCGCGCAGTGTTTCACGATCACACACTAATAAAAAAGGGAAAAGAGTTACACCAAAGCCCTCACTATAGTATTTTATTACTATAGTAATAATTACTCTAGCATAGTAAATTACTCTAGTAATACACACTTCAATAATTAATTTCCACATGCTCTACTACTGAGCTACACGCAAAGCACTAAAATATACTTTTATATTAGAAAGAGTCAGGAGAAAAATTGTTTAAAATGTGTATAGTGATTGAGAGAGAGGTCATAAATTATTTTCATTTTCTCTAAGTGGCATTATTTTCTCCTTAAGGTTCTTTTCAAAATTTCTATAGCGAACATTTGTATTATTATAACTAAGAAAAGATAAAACATATATGTCACCCTGGGTTCAATCTCCAGCACTATCACAAAAAAGAAGGAAAGGAAAAAAATGCACAACACATTTTTGAAGCAAGAAATCAAGAAATAAAGAAGAGCATGCTTAATTATAGCAGGATGATGAAAGAAAATATTAGTTTTTTGGTTCATGTAAAAAAATAAGGCCCAACTCAGTGCATGCCTGTAATCCCAGCTACTAGTGAGTTCGAGGCCAGTCAGGGCAACAGAAAGACTCTAGCTCAAAATTAAATAAATATGTAACTAAAAATTATAAAAAGAAAAGCAATTTAAATTTAAGTTGGAGGACTGGGGATTTAGCTCAGTGGCTTGAGCCCTTGCATGGCAAGCACAAGGTCGTGAGTTTGATCCCCGGTACCAAAATAAATAAATAAATAAATTAATTAATTAATTAAACTTGGGAGGCACTGGAGAGAAAACAAAAGATTTAAATTTCTCTAGATAAAAAAATGCAAAACTACAGTAGAGTAGAAAGGGGAAAAAAAGTAATTGATGTTGCTCCTCTGACACAGATGTAACATGCAAATCCAATAGCATAAGGGGATCTGAGAAAGTAAGAATAATGAGGTCAAATATAACACTACCTATTCACGGCCCGGAGACAAAACAGTGCAAGCTGAACGTGATGGTGCAAATCTGTAATCAGTCTGTAATCCTAGCCCCTGGGAGGCTAAGGCAGGAGAACCACCGTGAGTTCGAGGCCAGCCTATACTACTCTGTGAGACTCTGTCTCAAAAAACAAACAAACAAACAAACAAACAAAAAATTGTTCCTGTGCAGCTTATTTTATTTCTGTTTAATCAAATAAACAAGAGGGTTTTTCCATGAGGGAAAAGAAAAAGTAAACTGGGGCACTGACAAAGCACCTGTGAGATTCACCTGGCCCAGGACATGGACAAAAGGGGTGAAGCAAATTCAGGGATAAGAAAAAGGCAATGACACTTAACAGATAGTTGGATTTGGAGGGAGCGCTGTGATTCTTCTTTCTCCCCTCTCCTCCCTCCCTCCCTTCTTTCTTTTTCTTCATAAAAATAAGATCTTTGGCTGCTATTTGGGCAATGGACTTAGGAGACAGAACCAAAGACTGATGTGAACCCTAAAATCCATAATTGTTAGACGTGTTTTCTTTCCATATTATGTTAAAAATCAGCTAAACACACCACTGAAAACCAAGAGGAACGTACCTTGGCAAAACTGACCTCTTTTATGACACACTGTTTGCTGTCTGACTTCCCTTTAGCCAAGTAGGCTTTTCCAAAGGCACCTTCCCCAAGAACCTTAATCACATCAAATTTATCCATGGTCTCCAGTGCTGAGGTTCCTGGAATCAGAGGATCTTATCACTGCACGCTTCTCATCACAGCCAACAGCCAGAAAACTGACTAAAAAGTAAAGGAACTCACTCTGCTAAAATTTCTCTTCCGGCCTGGCCAAAACAGAGTTAAATAACACCCTTGTGGCCACAGGTAACAAGAGAGTCAGCCTGGGGACTCCCAAGGGCAGCCTTCAGTTGTACCTCAGTTTGATTCACATTAGCAGGGGAGCCTGCACACAAACCTCGAAAAACCCGAGTATCCTAAAATAGAAATACCAATACTGCATGACGAGTTTGTTCAGAGAAGGCAATTCCTTACTTATACCGCGGTTGCCTGGTGACTCACGTCCGATCACCTGGGCACAGTCACAGCCCAGTCCTCCTCGGTGAGGCGGTAACTGGTCTGCAAGCCGCAGTCTGGAATTTGACGCAGGGTTTTCTGTTCTCCCCACAGATTCACAGTCATTACAGGAATTAGAGGCTGTTAGGGCCGGGACACCACCTTTTTCCATGCGGAGGCCAGTCCCACACACAGTAAAATCTTGTGGAGCCCCACAACCTAGGAAAGTCGTGCGTTTTCATGTGTGGGAGAATCCATTCATGATTATCCGTGGCTACAACCAAACTGTTTTACACCTAGATACAAAGCCTCCACCCCAACTGACTTTCCTAGGAATGCAACTAACTTCCTGTCAAATTTCAGCAAAAGACCAAGAGCGGTGGCGCCTGCCTGGAATCTCAGTTCTTGAGAGACTGAGGCAGGAGAATCACTGCGAGTTGGAGGCCAACCTGGGCTACAAAGTGCATGGAGAGACCCTGTGTCAAACAAACAAACAAACAAACAAACAAACAAGCACTTTAATAAGAGTTGTCTGTCAGTTTGAGAAATCACTCCCTCCACTGGCCGCTCTGCAGGTATCAGACTCCATTGGCGGCCACCACTTTCAGGTGCCAAAACAAAGGCATCTGGGGACTTCAGGACTTTCTTCCACGTAGTAGTGCCAAACAGTTACGGTGGAGATACATACTTTATTATCAATTGCCTTTCTTTTATTTCTCCTCTATGCTACCTTTAGAACATAAGGCAGGTTTAAAAACTTAGGTGAGCAGGCAACTCATTTTCGAATCATTTCACGTCAGGGTAGGAAGTGGGCACCACTGGGTTGCCAAGGTGGGCTGCGGGCACCGGAAGACCCAGGTGTGAGCGAGGCAGCATGGATCCTCCAGCCCAGAACTGAGGCAGTGGCACTCTCGCGCCAGGGGGCACCAGGCGGCGCAGCCTGTGACTTAGGTGAGATCGAGCCTCGGAGTTGGCGTCTAACGCGTTGCCATGGAGATCGACGCCGCCCGGGACACCAGGTAGCTCCCCGCCATCCAGGCTCCCTCCGCCCGAAATCCACCCCTTGCTCCTGAGCCTGGCCCAGCTCCGGGTGAGGATTAAGCGCAGCCTGATCCCACCGTACCTGTCCCTCGGGGCCAGAGGAGGGTCACGGCCGCGTCTGGTTTCCCCCGGCTGGTGAGCCCCGGATCAACCCGGGGGCGGAGCCGCGCGGGGAGACGTGGGCGGGGCCCGAGCGGGTGGGAGGCGGGTCCACGCTGTTCCTCCCGGAGGGGTCAGCCAGCCGAGACCGCGTGTCTCCCGAGACCTTAAGTCGGGACCCTATTGCATAACACGCAACCAGCACTCGTTTAAGTGACCTCGCGCATCTTAGTCGCTATTTCTTCCAACTCTCCAAGGAATTAAACTCCCAGTTTTACAAATGAGCTAAGCAGACACTGGAAGCGAGTTTGTTCTGGTGCTGGTAATGCTGAGGATCAAATCCGAGACTTTTGTGTCGGCTGAACACATATGTAAACCTAGCAGTGAGCTATGCCCCTAGGAGGAGGTGCTCTTCCGCTTCGAGGTCCCCATGAGCTGATCTTCGAGCTGCGACAACCCAAGCTTTCCCCTGGGGCCTCGTACAAAACCGCCTGTGGCCCAGGGGTCTGCAAACGTGCCCTGTTGCCCATTGGCCCATCAATCTGCAGTCTCTAATGCTTCCTTATGTCTGCAGGCAGATGAGAAGTAAGCGACTTTCTGCAGAGGCAAAGAAACACAGTGGGACATAGCCACACCCAACACAACTTAAAAAATACCTCGCCATTTGATACCCACCATTGTCAACCCTTCCTCCTAAAAACCCACGTCTTTAAGAATCAGAAAGTGTGTATTAACACTTTTTCTTGTTGAAATCAAACCTCCACTCCACTTTCTTGAGTTTTATCTCCATTTAATCTTTTTCATGCCTGAAAGTTATTGATGATCCCATCAGATTGCTCTGAAAGCAATATATATGGTGACTTTCTATTTCTTCCATAGGCCTGACCCCTTGTGTCATCGCTGCCCACTTCTCCCCTAATTCCTGAGCTCAAAGAATAATCACAGTCAAACAATGCCTACTGTCCTTGGACACACTCACCCTCCCAACCATCTAGGTCACAGCCCGCTGCTAGTCTCAACTCAGCCAACTTCGCTTCCCCCAGTCTCCCACCACCATCCCACCCAGGCCTGTCCCACTACCTCACCCGCCCTCACCCTACCCACCATCTATAAGAGACCCAGCCCCGTGAGCTGCACTCAGCCTCTCCTTTTGCAGCTACTCCAAGAGGTCCCTCCTGGAAGCCCCAAATTCAGGCTGTATTTTTGGGGGGGGAGTTCACCGTTTACCTAATATTCCTGATCATAGGATCTTATTTTTTGTGGACTGAAATATTAAAACTACCAGTAACACACAGTTGATCAAAATAAAATATACAAAAAATAAATAAAGTGTACCACAATATTGACAAACACCTGTTAAATATCAAAAGTAGATTATTTTGGATATTCACTGCTAAAAAGACATGAATAGTTCCCTATGCCTCATTAGTTCACGTAGCCATGGGTAAATGGGAACTCTTCGCTAGAGTAAGGTTCAACATTGATTTTCTTCCTCTGTTTCCAAATAAGAATTCCTCTTCTTCCCCAGGCGGCGAAGGACTATCCGTTACACACACCCTGCCATCCAACTCGCTCCTTCAGCTCTGACACCCAATCGTGGCTCTTGTCATCATCCTCAAAGTCCCTGTGAAAAAACAGTTTGGATGATAAGTCTCTGTATAAGGGCGCAATAGGTATTTCTGATGGGTTCTAAGCAAAATACTACCACATCAACAGTTAACATTTTGAAAAAATGAGTGGCACAAGGCAGTTGAACAGCGAAAAACTTGTTACATAGTTCTTCTAAAAGTTCACTTATTTCACCGTTTCTGAATCTTTCTTCACTGTAAAGTTCAGTATATTAAAAAAATAAGTCTACACTGAAAAATTACATGCAGGACTCAGTCAAGAATTCTCAGCCAGGTATGATGGTGTACAGCTGTAATCCCAGCATTTGGGAGGCTGAGGCAGGAGGATCATGGTGAGTTTATAGCCAGCCTGGGCTCCACAGTGGGTTCAAGGCCAGGATGAACTACATACTGAGATTCTGACTGACTCTATCTCTTTTATGTATATATTCTGTAATAAAACTGTAATGGATTACTCATCCCAGACAAAAGATCGAAATATAATTAATTTATGATGAAAATGAATATAAGCACCTACTAAACCTGACATTATGATGTTATAATGTGGTGTGTCCACCCACACACACAGATATACACAGCCCATTTAAGCTTTCTAGGAATATCACAACGTACGTGTCCTCCTCATCCAGCCGAGGTTCAAATCTCTCTGGATCCAAAATGACAGAATCCCGGTCTCCATCGACACTGTCTGATGCTTCTGTTTCTTCAGTCAAAGGGCCTTTAAAGAACCCTTCTGAACCTCCAGGAGAACAGTAACAGAAAGTATTTATTTAGGTGCTAGGAACTGAACCCAGTGTCACATAGATGCTGGAAAAGCACTCTACCCGTGAACTGCATCTCCCAGGGCTCCTTATTTATTTTTTAAATTTTGGAATAGGGTCTTGCTAAGTCACTAAATTGCCCAGACGGGGCCTGAATTTGCAAGTCTCTTGCTTCAGCCTCCCAGAGTGCTGGGATTACAGGCATGCACCACCATGCCGGGCCCTGTTTATTTATTTTTGAGAATGTCTCTGTGTGGTCTCCAACTCCTAGACGCAAGCAGTCCCCCTCAGCTTAACATCCAGAGTGCTAGGACTCCAGGTTCCTGTCACAGCACCCAGCTAAATATGCCAGTAGGAACAGTAGTTACCCAGCATGATGTTTGCTTAAAACAGACTCAGGAAGCATCAGCAAGTGGATTAAATTTTAAAACAATACTTCTTCCAAGAGAAAAAATACTCAGAAAATGACACTAAAAACTTTTTCTTTTTGGTACCAGGGATCGAACTCATGACCTCGGGCTTGCCAGGCAGGCACTTAAGCCACTGAGGCTAAATCCCCAGCCCTAAAAACTTTCAAATACAAGAACCTAAATTAAAGCACCAGGCATCATGGCCCATGGCTGTCACCCTGTGTGCTGGAGGCTATGGCAGTCAGATCGCCAGGAGTTCAAAGGCAGCCTGAACCACACAGTGAGATGCTGCCTAAAACGAACGAACAAATAAATAAAAAAGAACTTATATTAACGCACTGAAAGCTACGCTTGATAGTTGGACTATAGTCGATATTTCTCCTTTGAGCTTTCCCCTCTCTAGTTTTTATAAAACAGAGCAAGAAAAGAAATCGAAAGATCACACGTATGGATTTTATTTCTTTTTATCTTCACAGTGCTGGGGATTTAACCTAGAGCCTTGAGCGTGCTGGGCAAGTGCTCTACCACTGAGCCAAACCCCCAGGTTTTTTGTTGTTACTGTTGTTGTTTGTTTTTCTAACAACTTTCTAGATAGTAATTGCATCAGAAGTTTTGCTTGTAAAACAAACATATAGCTGGGCTGTGTTGGCCTATGTGTATAATCCCAATCTCAGTCTCAGGCAGGACTGTGTGTTCAAGGCCAGTCTAGGTCGGCTGTCCCAAAAGAAACAAAAAACTAATATAAAAATGAAAGTTAACTATTTATATAACTCATTTCGTAATAGAGAAATGACGTACTGCTTAGACAGTGAATTTCCTGCAATACCAAAGGTTTCATTTTACAAATCAGGCACGGTAGTTCATCCCTGTGGCTGTAATCCCAGCATTCGGAAGGCTGAGGCAGGAGGGTAGAGACTTTTCCTGGGCTGCACAGTAAATTATAGGCCTGCCTGAACTCCATTGTGAGAACCTGTCTCTTCATCACCACAACAAACAACTTACAGTCAAAAAATTAAAAAAAAATACCACCTCAAAAGAGTCTACAGACGTTAGCTTTCCTTAATATCTTTCTCCCAGCCATCTCCCTCTCCTGAAAGTCCCCATAAAGTTTTGTGCACAACTCTACCAGACTGCACAGACCACAGGCCACCATAATTCTGTGTGTTGGCCTCCCAGATGGTGAACTTTATTCTTTAGGAAAGGAAGTGTGTTGTATTTCTTTTTGGTAGTGCAGATTCCAACCAGAGCCTTTGCACTAACCTATTTTGAAACTAAGTAAGTCATTGAGTGACCCAGGCTGGGTCCAAACTTGTGGTCCTCCTGCCTCAGCCTCCCAGAGTGTTGGGATTATAGGCATAAAGCACTGTGCCTGGGTTTTCTTTTTTCTTTTCTTTTTTTTAAAGGCCCAGGGCCTTTGACTAAGGAAATGTTCTATCATTGAAACAGATTCTTGGCCTTCTTTTTTAATCTCAACCTATGTAAACAAATACAGCTAAATGTATTATAATAAATATAGTTAAGACTTGCCCCACAAACATGAGCTCTATTTGATATAATTTATTTTAGATGTAACCTAGTAAAGTGGCTTAGTAGTGGAATTTTCAAAATTATACAAACATAGAGGCATGCACCACCACACCTGGCCAACATGCACATTCCTTTTTTTGTTTTTGGAAATAAAGTTTCGCTGTATAGTTCAGGCTGGCCTCGAATGCGCAGTGATCCTCCTGCCTCAGCCTCCTGAATCCTGGGATTACAGGCATGCACCACAACACCTGGCCCACATTCACATTCTTAAATGTAATCCTTTGACCTAGATTCCTAAGGAGAGTATTATAAAAGGTTATTTTGTGCAATGTAGTAAAAGTGCTTCATTAAACACTTTAAAAATAAAGTTCTAGGGCCAGGGGTTTAGCTCAGTGGCATAAACGCATGCCTGGCAAGTGCAAGGTTGTGAGTTTGATCCCTGGTACCAAAAAAAAAAAAAGTTCTGACTGTTTCTTTTTTAGTCTTATTCAATACAGAATTTGAGTACACAACAAATCCTAGAAGCACATGAAAGCACTACAGCTTAGCCGTCACACTCTCTACCCTTTGGGGTGTGTTTCTGGACACCTATCTTGGGCGCAGTCATGCACCCTCTGCATAGCGCAGGCTGGAGTCTATTTAAGCCAGCGCTGCATGATTTAAACACATTCTCCACCTCTACATAGCACTGCCAGCCAGTTTCTCCTCTCCTTTCCTCTCCTGGAAGACCACGGAGATGGGTCCTCCTACAGCCCAGCCCAGCCCCAGCCAAACTGCATCTCCAGCACCTACATCATCTTCCATGACCCAGGGCAGAGTAAGAGTGTATTACCCAGCTGACAGGCAAGGAAGATGGGTAATACGAGACAAGGAGGAAGATGAATGGGAAGAGGAAGAGGAAGACTTGGAGTGGAGGACACCAACATCGGTGGATGAAACAGCTTCATTCAAGAGGATTTGTATTCATGAAACATGAGGTCTTGTTCTAGGACCAAGAGGATGATGAACCCTGGGTTAGTGCTATGGGGAACTGGACAGTGGAGACTATGGATGGACTATGAGAAGATCTAGAAGGTATACATGACTTAGAATTTTTCTGAAGAAAACTCATACTAGTCAATATTATACAGAAGAATTTTGAAATGACGGTCAACATTAATCATGGTATGGTTGTGACTACAGTAAATTCTTTCTTGCTAGCAACTGACTGAACACAAAGTTTTTAAAATCTACATTGTGATCTAGCATTTTTAGTTTTAGGGGCACTGATGAGGGAGGCTGTTACTAGTAGACTTAATGAATAGGTCAGTGATTTTCAAGAATAGAAAGAAAAGGCATTTGTTTCCCTAATCTCACAAATGGTATCAGTAGAGTGTGGGGACAGTACAGTTTATAAAGTTATATTTACTACTGTAATGATTAAAAGAAAAAAGGCTTAACTTTCAGAATATAGGAAATAAAGTTGGAAAGAATTTGAAAAAAAAAAAACAAGAGATCTTGGAGTTGTCACTAAAGCAATGATAGATTTACATTCAAAAAGGCTATTCTCAGGTTGGGGATATAGTGCATGGGCAGAACACTTGTCTAGCACGCCCAAGGCCCTGGGTTCAACGCTCAGCAACCCCACATTGTTGGGGGCTTTTAGCCAGATTTTTGTAGAGAATCAAGAGCAAAGAGCCCAGCAAAGCGATTTAAAATATTTTGAGTTTGGCCAGAAAGCAGGCTCCAGTAAAGTTGCAGCCTGCAAAGATGGAATAGAGGAGAAAGATGGACTAGAGCTGAAAAGATTACCAAGAAAAAGCCAAATATTTCACAACAGGGCAATAGAAAAGATGACCTGAGAGCATCATAAGAACCAGTAGGATGCTACCCTTTGCAACCCCAAAATTGCAAAAGTAAAAGACTTTGCTTTGAGAAGAGTCCCAGAGCACCATGTTCCAGAATGGCAGTGGCCCAGGGGAGCTGTCCCTCGGGATTTGGTTCATAGGGACCGGACCTACAACCAAAAGAGAAGAAGGCCTGGCTACTGCTCCAGATGTTGGCAGACCCTGGCATCATCTACATGGTGCTGCTTTTAGGTGCATGTAGAATGCAAGAGTTGTGGGATCAGGAAGGCTTCCACTCAGATTTCAGAAGAAGGCCTGGGATGCCAGGTGGTGTGCCCGAGATGACAGTGCATGAGGCTGTGAATGTGAAGCCAAAGGTGCAGCGAAGACCCCAGAGGTTTGGAGTGAGGAAAAATGCAAGGAAGCAGCAGAGTTGGCCCCAAAGGGAAGCCATGGAAGCTACGATCATTGGCAGTGCCATAGGGGCGAAGCCACCCAAGCCCTTTAGAGTTCACAGATTGCCTCAGACACTGGACATGGATCTATGAAATTTAACCTCCGCCTTCCTGGATTTTGGTCTTTCTTTGTCCCCATTGCTTTCTATGTCCCTCTTTGTAACTTTTGGAATGGAAATGTCTATCTTGTGTCATTGAATGTTGGAAATGTTTAACTTTCTTTTCATTTGTACAGAGGTTTACAGCGAAGAGTTTGCCTTACATCTCAGAGGAGAGGTTGCACTTGGACTTTTCATCAGTGCTGAAAGTGTTATGACTTTGGTGACTCTTAGAGATGGACTAAATGCCTTTTTAATACAGGGATGTATGTGAGTCTTTGAGAGTCAGTATGTCAGGCTTTGTATCTAGGTGTCCCCCAAAGCCTCATGTGGTCATAGGTGGGGCTTCAAAGAGCTGGCTAGATCTAGGGTGTGTGATGCTAGGACTGGTTTACGGTGCTATGCTAGAATTAAGGGTGTGTGCTATCTGTCCTAAGGGTGGCTAGCCTGGCTGATATATGAGGGACAGAGAGAAAATCGTCACTTGTAGCTTGTTGCCTTGCTGACTTCTGCCTTCCGCCTGCCATGAATTCTCCTCTGCTGCTCTGCCAAGCAGCTCTGCCTTGGAGTCAGGGAACTATGAACTGAAACCTCTACAAACTCTGAGCTAAATAAACCTTTCTTCCTTTAACATTGGGTGTTGGGTGTTTTATCTCAGCAAAAAATATATGTTACCATATTTTTTAAAAAGCATTTATATGATTATCATAAACAAAAGTTACCTGGTTTATATATTGTATACGTTTGAAATGCCAGGCTGAGATCTGCATTCTTAAGGATGTTCAACAACGTGTCAGGAGTCTCTCTGAGCCACTGCTTACGGGTATTATCTTCACTATATGTTATTACGGAACCACCTAGTTGTGAAAAAATAACAGTTAGTGCTACATAAGAAAAGTTTTGGTTTCTATGTTTCAGATTGTATTCTGAAGTTAAATATATTTGACTCTCAGCTGAAATCTGTTTTATTCACTTACATAAGCAGCTCTCTGATGTGTAGTGCCAACCAGCCTTCTCAGAGTAATGAAACCTTAATACAGTGAGTAACTATAACAAAATGTTGTATAAAAAATAATAGCATTCACTCCAACTATAGCTGGCCCTCTGTATCCATGGGTCCTGCATCATTTGATAAAAAATTTTCTTAAAAATATTAAGCTCACTAACATGTAAAGACTTTTTTCATGTCATACAGTATGACAGCTCCTTTTACAATATTTACATTGCATTAGGTACCACATTCTAAATCATCTAGAAATTATTTAGCAGATCTAGGAAGAAGCCCATGGGTTGTATGCAAATACTATGCCATCTTACACAGTGGTCTTGAGCATGTGTGGATCTGGAACCAGTCACGCTCAGACACCACAGGACACCGACCATACTGACCTCTGTCATCCTCTGCTGGTAAACTGGAGGTGAGGATGGATGCATTCTCCAAAGCTGAAAGAACTGCATTGGGTTCATCTGTCTCCCACTGTCGCCTGTGAGGACTTGGTGAATTGGCTTTTCTGGGATGGGCTGATTGATTACCTGATTCTAAAATGTGAAAAATGAATGCCAAAAACTATTATTTCACCCATTTATCTACATCCAAATATATTCTAGAACAATGCAGAATATTTGTTTTCTCTTTCAAACTTAGATCCAGCAGCAGCACTCTTTTATGCCTAAGGAATAAAGGAAATGAAAATAAAAATTCAAAATAAAATTATCCAAAATGATAAGTCAATACAAAATGAATCATTAAAGGGACTGAATTTTTAAAAAATATGCAGAGCTACATATTACATGATGTGTAAGAATGAAGCCCCAAGCAACTTACAGACACAGAGTTTGGTTTTGTATGGTAGATAACAAGCAAATGCTTTTCCTAATGGCTCTCAGGGCTGGGGATTTAGCTCAGTGGCATAAGCACCTGCCTTGCAAGTGTAAGGTCATGAGTTCAATCCGTGGTACTGATAAAAAAAAGAGTTTGAAAGTTTCTTATCCTTAATGACTTCTTGGGCTGGGGATTTAGCTCAGTGGCACAACTGCCTGCCTTGCAAGCACGGAGTCATGAGTTCAATCCCTGGTTCAAAAAAAAAAAAAACAAACAAACAAAACCTAATGGCTCTTACTAATAAATACTATTCCTTTTTGGCAGTGCTGGGGTTTGAATGTAGGGCCTTATACAATTCAGTGCTAAATATAAGCTCTACCACTGAGCTACAATCTCAGATCCAATCTTTTTGTTTTTGAATGTGGAAATAAAATATACCTATAATGTTAAACAAATTACTAGATGGGCTAGTAAATACCTGCCTATGTACTTGCTAATGATACACAAGACCTAGTAATGTGAAAATTGTTACTCCTTTTATATTCCTCAACTTTCCACATAAGTAATGATCACAATCTGATAATTTACCTTTCTTTCCTCTGGTTACTCTCCTCAATGCATTTTCAACTGAACTTGTATTAGTGGTTTCGAAATCAGTATGGCTGTACTTCCTACCTTGTTTTCCTTGTTGCTTTAAAAAAGATAAAAACTATTGATTAACACTTAAATTGCTGCAAAACAGTAAATAAGCAAAGGTATCTATTCTAACTTTAAATAAAATTTAATAAATTAAAAAATATAAGTAGTCATAGAATCCCGAATATTTGTATA
>PVJX010027764.1:0-24549 GCA_004027295.1 Dolichotis patagonum | reverse complement strand
CATAAATTCTAGGTTTTTTCTGAATTCTTCAATAAATTTTTCTCTCCATTTGTGTTCCTCTATTCTTCTGTCTGTGTCTTCTTGAGAGGTACCCAGCCCTTCTTTTATTAATCTACTTATCTCTTGTTTAATTTGAATTAATATTTCAGTTTTGGTCCCGCTTATGAGGTCTTGAATATATCTCTTTATGTCCGCTAATTCTGTGTTTGATGTTGCATTTTTGCTGCCCTCAGTACCTTTTGTATTTACCTCTCCTGGATCAATGTTCTCAGGGTTGGGGGCTGGGAGTGTTTTCTCATTTCTCCCTTTCGTCATGTTTTTGGTTCCTTCCATATAAGTGTACAGTGTAATTCCCAGACCCTTTTCTTGTTGTTTAAGGCTCCTCTAGAGGGTGCATGCTAGGAGCTTTAGCCCTCTTCAGTAGGTTATCAGAGATTAGAGTTCACTCACAGGCAGTGTGCGCTAGCTCCTCCCTTCTGGGCCAGTCAACCTTTGCAGGCCTTCACTGCATCAGTGTGCACTGATCTCTGGGGAGTAACTGGGTCCCTGCCAGGGGCGTGGCCTATTTCAAGCAGATTCCACCAATCTACTCGGCGAGGGGAATAACCAGCTGAAGCCAGTTCCTTATGGAGTTAGGGCTGTCCTGCCCAAATCCAACATGTCATCCAGTCGGTTTCCCCTTTCTCATGGGAGGGTCTTATTCTCATCACTCACCGTGTCCCCGAGAACTGCTGGACTTCCCAACCTCCGACTTCAGTGCAGCTGAGGTGGAAATTCACGGTGCCTCTGGGTGGGTCGTGTGCAGTGCCGGTCCCGGTGAGCTGCATGCCGGGCTGTTCAGCTCCGGGCTCCGGTGGCTCAAGCCAGTCGCTTTGGCGCGGATTGCTTGTTCAGGTCGGGCAGAATTCAGGCGTCTCGAGGTGGGTGCTGTGCTTGCCGATCTTATCTTCACTAATAGTAGCCCCAGGACCTCTTATTTGAGCAGGTTTTTGCGCTTTAGTTTCTTTCTGTGTTGTGAGAGTCTATCTCTCTCTGTTTGGGTCTCTCCAGGGTGTTTTATTCTGGCATTTGAGCTGTCTCTTTCAGAGAGGGTCTCTCTCCTGCTACCTACTAGTCCGCCATCTTGTCTCTTCTCCCTCACTTTCAATCAATTGTGAAAAAAGTTGTTTTTTATACCACCTAAGTACAGCTTTTGATTTATAATCTAAAAAAGATTTTTTTTTTGCTACTGGAAATCAAACTGAGGACCTTGTGCTTGCCAGGTAGGTGCTTGTGCCACTGAGTTATATCTCTGGCTAAAAATAGATATTTATAAAAAAAAACACCAAAGGGAAAAACATTAAGCCTTAGCAAGCTTAGTTTTATTATAAATATTATAGTTTTTCAATTAATTTCTACACTACTTGTTATAACTAATTCATTTTAGAATCTACCATAATTCTGTATTTACAGAAATCATTTATCAACCTTTTCCCAGTTTTTCTTGTAATTTATATAGTCAGAATTAATAATTGTCTACATTATAATTCCAAAATAAATATTATATTTAAAAGATTAAATTTTGAATTTGTTTGGTGTTCAATGAAATTATGAGCAGCCTTTGTCCTCTGTGTTCTGTTTGACTTTTCCCTTCCATCACCTATCAGTGAAGGTAAAAAAGCAGCTCAGCTGACTGCCTTTGAAGAATAACAATTCAAAACAAGAATAAGTTGATAGGGTGGTAATAAGGTTTGGCAACTGCATTCCCAAGAGATATTTTATGGAAAAATGATGGAGGGCTGCCCATCACTGCATGGGAACACTGCCATTCTTGGCCTTAATAGGAAAGCATTTATCTTTCGCACCTGCTGCAGTATATGACTAGCTGTCATGTACCCAACAAAAGAGGGAAAACTGTCACTATGATTTAAGAAATATGCGGTGGCATAAACAAGCAAAATATTTTGAACAGTTAGGATTTATTTTTCTTGTTCTATTATGCTTGTTTTCTATCATTTTTTTTATTTAGTAACATCAATATTTTCCTACTTCATCATTAAAGAAACATCTTTGAATTATTAAAATGCGATTGTATATTCTTGAGGAAGAAATGGTTAATACATTTATGATTGTTGAATTTTTATTGGTATGTAACAAAATGAAGCATCTAGATAAAGTGTAAATACAGTTTTTAGGAATGATTCATTAAGTCATAAAATTTAAACGATAAACTTAAAATTTATTCCTAGATTTTTCACTAGTTAAAGCAGCTAAAATAAGAGAATAAAATGTATTTTGAGATTGATTATTAGAAAAACAAAAGGCTCTTTGGATTTTTTGCACATTAACTATGGACCTGGCCTTTTAAATGTTAACAATATTGAAATGCAGCTATCTTTTCATAATATTTTTATTCCTGAATGTTACTGCTTTTCTGGGTAGAATGATGAAAGAGGCTTGTCAAGACTTTTATGTTTTTCTAGCAAGCGTTTCTTCCCATGGCATTTTACATGCTAATTTTTCTTCCGCTGCTATCTTTCAATTTTATTTTCCTTTTAAAAATATACAAAAACTGCAAGAGATTTTTTAGCATTATTCATACACAAATACATGCTTCAAGTATGTGCATATATACAATGTCCTTGCAGTTTGACTCATCTTTTAATAAACATTTTAAAATAAGCCACCAAAAGTAATTTTCTTCCTTGAGAACATTCACCACCAGCATTTAAAATGTCTTTGGGCCTCTCCCTTTGAAATGCCCGTAATAGCCTGCGGAATATTTAAAATATATAAATATTCAATGGTATAGGTCATCCATCTTTGAGGATGTTGAGAAACAGGGACAAAGAATTGGTCTTGAAGTAGAAGAAAGGCATTCAGAGCTGTACAGAATGAACGGGTAATTGATTATTTCAAATAATTTATTTTTGGTCAAAGTCAGGGATCAGTTATAAAGGACTTCTTATGCATGGAGAAGGAATTAGGGTTTTGGCTATACCAATGCTTGGTAGTTGAACAGGCATTCAACAGGGACAGGAAAACTAAGAAGCAAGGAAGAAAAAGAGGGGCCCAACCTGACTGTGATACCAGTTTGAAGAGAAAAGTCTAGAATGGTTTTAGCAATTGTTTAAAGAAGCCCAAGCTTTCCACCATGATTATTTTTTAAAGAAGTGCAAACATTTGGAACTACTGGCGACTCATAAAGCACTGAGGCTTTACATATTTTCATTTATGTTTCTGAGCCCACCTTACCCATATTGAGATTTAAATTAAACAGCATTTAAATTAAAGCCAAATCTGATTAATTCTCCCTAAAGCCTGTTCAACTACCAAGCATTGGTATGGCCAAAACCCTAATTCCTTCTCCAGCTTGTGCTATCCTGTTTGATTCTTAGTGGAGAGGCATCCTTTTAGCTTTGAAAAGTCTCTGAAAAGTCTTCCATAGATAATGTAAAATGAAGATGGCTCCAGGAAACATCAACTTTGGACAGAGGGAACAAAGAAAGTATTTAGAAAAGAGAGAAAGATGCTTACCTTCACCACCACTCCAACCAGAACTCTGAGCAGTTTTTGCATGAGGAAGCTACAATCAATCTAGTGAGGGACCAGAAATGACCACTTTAATACCATCTGCTAGCTGAAACTTCGCACTAATTATCCAAGCTCCTTCATATTTTATCTCAAGAGACTGGTAAGCTTGGTATTATGGCTTATATCGAGATGTTCCCCCAAATCTCATGTGCTCATAGAGGGGGTTGAGAATGCCTGAATCATGGGTGTGTGATACTGAAATAATGATGTGATGACTGAATTAGCCCACTGATTGGTTTAGCATAGTTCAGGGTGTAGATGAGGGGAATTTCCACCCTGGGTGTGGGTGCTAGCAACCAATAGGGTTATAGCCTGAATGAGATAAAAGGGAAAGGAAGGCTCACTGCTCATGCTACCTTCCTGTTTTCTTGCCTTCCTGAACTGCCATGGACTGTTTCTTCTCTGCAATGCTCCTCTGCCATGCTGCCCTGCTTTGGAGCCAGCCAACTATGCACTGAAACCTCTATAAACTATAAGCCAAAATAAATCTTTCCTCCTGTAATTTGTGGGTGTCAAGTATTTTCTCCTTGCAATGAGAGAGTAATTCCACACACTTGGAATAGGGAATAAAGCTTTAGATTTGGGAAATTTCATTGATCACTAACACTTACTTGTTAGTGATCTTGCCAAATGACTTCAAAAAAATGATAATTTTCCTCATTTTTAGGTGAATCTTTTCAGATAGATAAATACTAGCGTTCTGTTTTGTAGACAAAGAATTTAAACAAGGAAATAGCCAAGGGGAAAAAAATAACCAAGATCATATGGTATTAAGAGGTAGAGCTAGGATTTAAAGTGCACAGCTTTTTTTTAAATAAGAAGCTGCAGATTTGTGAGATAACAGCTCAAAATTTTTTTTAAATTTGCCTAAAATAGAAAAAGGTTATTATGCTAGGAAAGATGTCTGTGTCACTGAAACAGAGCAATTCTGGAGGAAAATGTTATCTCAACTGTGTCAAGAAAAATCTATGCTTGGTTTTAAAGTAACGAAGGGGTTTTCTGTTTATTACCTTTTTGTTTGGTTCAAATGCTTCCAGTGGCATCCAACTCAAATGTTTACTTTGTTTATCACTGTGAAAATCCCAGAGTGCATAAATTTATGTATTAAAGGCAGCCTTCTAGTCATCTGGAAGTCAAATGCTAAATCTTTAGGGAATCACATCCCACTTTTAGAAATGATTTTATATCCAATATTTATTTCTAACAGTATTTGAGGGTTTACTATATACAAATACAATGAGTTCCAAATAATTGGAATAACAATATTGTGTACAAAACATTAAATAATGGCACAGGACATCATGCACGATGCATGCAAATTCTTAACTGATAGCATGCTTTCATCCTCCCTTGCCTGCTGATCTATATTGCATAGAAATTATTTTATTTTGGATGATAATTACAGTAAAAATGCCATGAATATTCATAAAGACTTGCAGTTGCCTATATGGCTTTTTCTCCTGCAGAAAACAGTAGAAGAATACAACATTCTTCTTAACAAGTATCTCCAATTCTCTATAGTGGACCTTAAAGATGCCTTGCAAAGTACCTCCAGTCAAATAGGAACAAACTGTTTATGCCCGTGAGAAGTCAAATGATAAAGAACATAGTATATGTGTTAAGTTACTTTTCTTGCTGCTGAGACAAAATACCCAACACACGAAGTTAAAAGAGGAAAGGTTTATTTAGCTTACAGTTTGTAGAGGTTTCAGTCCATAACTGACTGGCTCCAAGGCAGGCTGACCTGGCAGACAGACATTGCAGTGGAGAAACAGTTTATGGTAGGCAGAAGGTAGCAAAGCAAGGAACAAGATAAGCATCTTTCTGTCCCTTATGTTATATCTAGGTAATTGGCATCAGGGTGGTGCCAAGCCTCTCAGTGGACTGATTTAGTAATTGCTCACTCTTAATCCTAGCATTGCACCATGAATCAATGACATACTCTAGATACTCACCTCTGAGGAAGCAGCACCTATGACTGCATGTGTTTTTTGGGGGACATCTAAACACAAACCAATACAGTATATTATTCTGTTTATATAAAATTCTTGAAAATACTAACCATAGTAATAGAAAACAGACTTGTGGCTGCCTAGGAATAAGAAAGGGAGAAAAGAGAAGATTACAGAGAGATGTGAGGAAAAATTTTAGGTGGTGGATATATTTATTATCTTGACAATAGTAGTAGTTTCACAATTATCAAAACTCATCAATCTACATAATTCAAGTATGCACAGCTTACTTTATACCAATTATAGCTCAGGCTTTTAATAAATAGTTTCACTTTTTCATCTCAGAAATATTTCAGTTTGAGTGCTGCTAATATTCTATTGCTTGATCTGGAAACTTGTTTAACAAATTTTTAATCTAAGTGCTTCATAGATTCCTTCAGAGTCTGAAAATCTAGTTACAGAATGTGTATTTTGCTATATTTCAGCATCCCCCCCTCCACCATACCCCACCCTTGCTTCCAAAAAAAGAAAATTCCCAGAAAGTATTAGATGTTACATTATAGGGAGACTCCAGTGACATTTTTCTCTTTTTTCAACATTGGGGGGAAGAAAACTAAGACTTAGAAACCAATTGCAAAACTCCACAAAAACAGTAAAATATTTCTCTGGAAACTTAAGCTGGGCTTCCCTTTCCACCTTGAAAACCTGCATTCATTGTTGTGTTTTGCAGGTCAGTGAAAGGACTGGATATTTATGTTAATAAATAATCACCAATTTCCTCTATGGTTATCCTGTCCATGTTCATACAACAATTCATAATGACCAACCTCAGATTCCTTCAGGGGTATAAATAATATTCATTTCAATAGTTACATCCAGTTATGAGACACAAAGCAACCAACTTTGGGCAGTTACAACCGTAACAATATGGCTCGGGAACAAGGAACTATTAAAAAGGAGGAGAGGTCAAAGAAACAAAAAGATCTCCCACTAGTAGAGAATATAATTATGATCGTAGGATGGAACAACCAGTAGAAGAAAATAATACATTCTACAGCCTTCTGAAATATAGTGAGTACTTTGGAAGAAAAGCCCATGCATGCATTGATAGGGATATTTTATGTATTTCAGTGGCAACAATGCAGTGGAAAATCTTTTCTCTGTGGAAGATTATTCATTATTAGGGTATAAAGGAAAGAGGAAAATGAACCTTTGGTATTAAATAGCAATATTTAGAAATTGATTTGCAAAGTAATAAGCTGACTTATGTAATAAGGTTCATATAAATTTAATCAATGTGTCCTAACTTCAATTTGCAGACTAATTTCATCCCACAGTCAGTTTAAGAGAGGAAAGGTGGTAAAATGAACAAAGAAGAAAAAGAAAAACCTACGCTAGAGCAAGAAACATCTGAAAAATGCCCTATAGGCTTCTAAAATGTCATTTTCAGTGATTGTCAGCTGTGCCTTAGGGCTTTGGCCTGGAACAGAATATTGAAGACTCTCCTGCCGCCTGCCCAGCATCTGTTTCTTACGCATGTGTTTAAAAGCGCCTGATTTTGTTCAAGCAGCAACCCTTTCGCTGTGATCATGTATTTAGAGAGGCTGACCTGAGTCCCAGTAAATCCTAATATATCTACAGTGCTTTCCCTTTGAGAGTAATTGTCTTAGAAAGGACAGATAACCCAATTTTGACCAATTAGAAAAGAGAAATCCTCTTGAATCTCTTAGGAAAGGCTTGAGACACAAGAAAGATGCCTTCCACAGTCAGGCATTATTTTGCCAAATGTAGTTCCCAGACCAGCTTCAGTTATTTTCCTACCGTAAGTGTAGTGGGGGAAAGTCAATATGCTGACAGGAACAGAACTGAAAACTGGACAAAGAGAAAAGGAGGTCTTTGATGATATCTCAGCACCACTCACTTATCTAACCCCAGGACTGCTACTACCAGCCATGAGATCTTTAAGAATCTGGGCTTTCGTTTCCTCAACTATCAAGAAATGAAAGTGAGGTTTTTCCCTTGACCCACCTGGGACCCATCAGCCTACCATCAATCCATGATTTTCATGCTCTACAAACCATTTTGCTGATGTTACTGAACATTTTTTTTTCTGGTGAAAATGTACCACAGTGAGAATGCAAACATCACTGAGGTCTAATGGGATTTTTTTCAGAGTAATTTGTAGGAGCACAAGTTTTAAAAGTTGCCAGGATCAAGCTATTGAAGACTTTCCAAATATCACAAGCTGATATGTGCCCTATGATGATATAGTGTGAGAAATAATTAATAAAAAGCTAGAGTGTCAAGAAGCAAAATTCAGGCCAGAATCCCCAGTGTTCCTGTCATATTGATCACAGTACAAAAGGAGAAATGGATTCCTCTCTCCTTTTGAGCCATTATATTTTCATATTGAAGCATTTAACAAGTTGGTGATTTTCATGGTACTCTGAGTACATGTTTGAAATTTCAGCTTAAATAAAATGAAACGGATTTTTTTCCTGGTGCCAAGAAGCCACAGGGGATCATTCTCTCTATGCTCCCTGCAGGGTTCTTGCTAACCCTCACTCTTAACTTACAGCCTGTGTTTTGAAGCCTTTTCCCTTGGTCATGGTTTGTATCAATGCTTCAGAATAACTGTACCTTTCAATGCTTTATTAATTCTTATTCTCGAGAACACACAGAAAAGAGTGGGGATCTTTGCGTTAACTGGGATGTAAGCTAAATGATTTCCAGGCCCTCTTTCACTCTTGAGCATTCCTGAGAAGTACACATTTTCCCCACTAGAATGTTTTCTGTTTTCAAAAACAACTGCGAATGTTTGCAAGTTATTGATAGAAAACAAAGTCCATGAGCCAGAAATGTAGCTCCATGGTGGATCTCCAGCACTGAAGATAAGAACATTTTTTAGTCCTTATCAACAGCTTGCTTTGTATAGAAGCGGAGGAGGAAGCGATGATTTTCAGGTATCCTGGATATTCTCCATTTGTCCAATACCCAGTCCACTCTGCTGTTATCAGTGTCTCCATGAGACAGGTAACCATTACTGAAACAGAATCATCCCCTATCAGGAGAGTGGATGAGTCCTTCTTAAATGTTTTTCTATAAATCAAAATGAATGCATTAGGAAATTTGTGGTCTATTTTATTTTCTTCCACATAAGTCAAATATTTGGTGAGTCTCTGTACTTTACAAGACACCATACTTTGATTTCATCCAATAATTGAAGTTATAGCCAGAAACCTAAGCCTCAGTGTAAACACCACCCTAGAAAACCAGAGTGGAGTGAAGTGAAAGAGATAGTAGTAGGAGGGTGTGAGTAAATCCTGCCACTCGTGGGTGAGCTCAAGTTGTACCTCAGTCCTCTATCTGTGTAATGGTGAAGTTAAATGCTTCTGATTATCAATAAAAGCCACATGTTTCCAAAGGGCTTGCACTTTGAACAAACATAAGCATGACTTGGGAATCATTAAAAGAACTAACATTCTCATCAGATAATTTTTGAAAAAGTACATCAGCTCTTGTTGTCAAATGAATCTAACATCACACTCAAGAATCCAGCTCTTCTCTAGAGTCTAATTTTTGAAGTAGGAAAACCAATCTCCATTTTCATTCCTCTGCCCTATCCTCTTTGTCTTTCTCTTTTTCACAAATACCTCTACCCACAGGCACAATTTCACATGTTTCTATCCAGCTGGAAGTTCCTTAGTCTATCTGCAGAAATAACTCATCATACCAGACCGGGATCTGTGGCCTGTTCCTCCAAACATCTACTTCCATCAAACCTGGACTCTCTGGCTTGTCTCAGTTTCCTGGACATTCCAGAACTATAATGCTCTTTTTCCTCTCCTCTGCATCCCCAATTGTCCTGTTCAAGACTACTGTGTCTGCCTCAGTCTGTCTGTCTATAGACCCAGTTTCCTTACCTAATAGTGATCCCCTCCTTCTAGAATCAATCAGATCCTTCCAGGCTGTTTCATAAAACAAGGCATCAAGTATTCTAGAACAGACTTCCAGGCAAAATTTTCCAGTACTGTGCCTGGACCCTGTCTCCAGCAACACTCCCACTTTTTGCATGGGATCCACCCCACCCTCCATTTTAGCCTAAGTAGGCTGGCTACATCCTGGTCCCAACTCCAGGGTATGAAAGTTGAGATTCAAGGTCTCTTGATCCCACAGCATTTCATTCTGAGGTGGGGAAAGTGACTTTAAATTTCTCCACCAGAGAAAATAATAGGATCTCTCCAAGAAGTCCTGAGATAGTTGCTCACTTTTCTTTCATTACACTTCAATGTGAACAGCTATGACTAAAGAGGGTTAACTTTGTATTTGCAGATCTCAGGGCAAGAGAACAAATGAAGGATTGTGTTTTAAATATAGAACTATATGTCTAACTTTGTGAAAAGAATAAAAACAGGTATAATTTAGGAAAAAAAATTGTTCTCTCCTACCTGGTCAATTTTTTTTTGTACTGGGGATGGAACTCACAACCTCGTGTTTGCCAAGCAGGCACTTATACCACTGATCTAAACCCCCAGCTCCAGGTCAAATATTTTATATTCACCAAGGAGAGCAGATTTAAATCCTCTGGTGTCTGCAGTGGAGCATAGCTGGTGAAAAGATAGCACACACTTTGGTCTGTTCCCTTTTCTTCTCAGCCTTCCCTCAATTCTTTTATTTTTTTAATTTTAAAGAGAGAAAAGAAAACAAAAATAAAAACAATGATACATACTTTCACAACAAGATAATAAGAAATTAACAATGGTTAATATATTGCACATTGTTGTCTTCAAAGTAGTTGCACAGATTGCAAGATATAGGTATGTAAAATTGATCAAACAATATAAGCACAAACTGATCTTCTCAATGAACCAAAACTAATGGGTATTATAACTATGTTAACATATATATATATATATATATATATATATATATATATATATATATATATATTCTCTTACTTCATTTCTCCTTTCCCCATCCTAGTTGTTCTTTCTTTGTGAACAGTTTCTTTCTCTTTCTCACTTACACATACGAGTTTGATTTATTTTACTTAGGAGTATGGTCTCTAGTTGCATCAATTTACCTATAAAAGCCTTGAGTTTATACTTTTTTAAAAATTTTATTTAAAGAGAAGAAAGAAAAACAAAACAAAACAAAACAGAATAAAGGGTAGCAACAGTACAGAATTCCAAGCAAAAAAGGAAAAGAACAACAACAAAAAAACCTAAGATATTATTACATGACAAATTACATATTGACTTCTTGGAAATACTTGTTCAAATTATAAAGTTAAAACATGTAAAGTAGACATTCAAACAGTAACACTGTTAACAGTGCTGCTCCACAATCTGACAAAAACAGAAATAAGGTCATCCATCTTACACACTCAAATATACATTCAATTATATTAAAAGGGTAAAATTAAACACAACAAAACAGAACAAAGCAGATCACAAGAAAGCAATGTAAGGGACATATATTCCAAAACTAGACAATTGGAGATATTCACTCTCTATCGTATTGACTCTTGTTTTTTTCCAAATAGTTGTCCATATTGTCACATACAGGGAATTCACATGAAACAACATAGTATGGAATTGAACTGAGGAGGACAAGGAAGGCATTTCAGGTGTTCAAGACCAGACAATAGGGAAGCCAAGAATGGCTGTCATAGTGTCTCTCATTCTCCTCAAAACAGCTGTCCGTACCTTAATGTGTGTTGAACTTAAACAAAACAAAACAAGCTAAAATCACTTTGAACAAAGAGTGATAGTTTTGCTGGATTTCACATCATGACATTATGGAATCAGCACTGGGTATTGTAGTGTCTCTTTTTCTTCAAAGTAGTTGTTCACTTCAACATGTGTTATATAGTTGGTTCTCGTAAACTGTTTATAAGCTCTACACATGCGTGAGTCTCTAAATGTATATCTATCCTTTCTATATTAGAGGTAAAAACAAAACAAAGCAAAATAAAACAAAACAATTCCTAGAAAAGCATGAAGCAAAAAAGTCATATATAACCGCAATACAAGGTGATCTACAATGGTTACCATGATGTCTCAGCAGTATATAACAACGTTAATAAAAACAAAGCATTGGAGACATTATAAGACTTCAAAAGCAAGCAATAATCAAACCAGAGTGGATATCTTAGTGAATGTTGTCATCATCAGTGTAGTTGCCTATACTCTTAGACTTGGTGCTATCAATCATAACAGATTTAAATGAAATCAGTCAATATAAAGTAGCAATCTAACAACCCAGGTTCAAATAAGATCAGTTATAATAAGACAGTATAAGTTATAAAGGGCTTCAGATTAAGTTGATAGGAAATTAGGGGTGATTACCATAATACGTCCTCTTATTTTTGGGATAGCTGACCATGTCCTCAATCTAGTGTAAGCAGACAATCTGGAACAGCATGTAATCCATCCAAGCAGAGTGGTGAGAATAATGTAAATTTTAAATCTTGTTACCCCATTAACAGTATCCTCTGCCTCTCTTTTTTAGACAGTTCCTCCCCTTTCACTCCCATGGGGTGCACTGCTTGTTTTGGGTCCCACTGCCTCCCTATATAGAGCATCTCAGTGGACCCTATCTCCTGATCTACTCTGCCTGTGTTTCTCTCTGTTAATATTTTAAGGCCATCTATACTAGAGATTACAGCCAATCTTCTCTACCTTATTTCTGCTGTTCTGTTTTTCTGCCATTGGTTGTCTATTTTTCTGTTCCACTCAACTGTCTGCTCCGTTCACTGAGGCCTCTCTGCCATTGCTCCTGAAATGCTCACATTCTTGTTCTCTCTCCCTAGAATGTCCTTCAGTATTTTTTGTAGGGTTGGATTGGTGGTCACAAATTCTCCCAGTTCCTCTTTGTCATGGAAGCATCTTGTTTCTCCATTAATTTCTAGAGAGAGTTTTGCAGGATACATCAATCTGGGCTGGAGGTTGTTCTCCTTCAGGGCTTGAATTACTTCACTCCAAGCTCTTCTTAACCTGATGGTCTGTGTTGACAAGTCTGCCATGATTTTGATGGGTTTTTCCTTTATAGGTAGTCTGTTTCTTTTCTCTGATGGCTTTTAATATTCTGTTCTTATATTGAATTTCTGGGATCTTGATTATTATGTGTCTGGGTGTAGCTCTGTTTTGGTTGTAGGTGGCTGGAGTTCTGTATGCTTCATACATCTGCATATCATTTCCTTTGTCTATGCTTGAGAGATTTTCCTTAATGATTTTTGTGAATAGCTTTTGCAGTTCCTCTGTTTTGTCTCCTGCTTCTTCATTCACATGCTTTATTCTTAAGTTATAGATCATCTTGTCATCCTCTAGCCTTCCAATTGTTACTGCCTGCTCCCTTGTTATTTTTAAGAGATCTTTCCTTTCATAATCATACATTGCAAGCCTGTGTTCAATTTTTGATAGTCTATCTTTGGTTTCTTTCAAGCAGTTTTGCCAGTTTTCTATGGAGGCTTTAGTTTCCTGATAATCTCTTTGAATTTGCTTCTTGAATTCTAGGTTTTTCTTGTTTTCTTCATTAAATGTTTCTCTCCTTTTGTGTTCCTCCATTCTTCTGTCTGTGTCTTCTTGAGAGGTTCCCAGCCTTTCTTTTATTAATCGACTTATCTCTTGTTTAATTTGAATTAATATTTCAGTTTTGATCCCACTTATGAGGTCCTGAGGATATCTTCTTATGTCTGCTACCGCTGTGTTTGATGTTGCATGTTTGTTGCCCTCAATCTGTTTTGTATTTACCTCTCCTGGATCAATGTTCTCAGGGTTGGGAGCTGGGGGGTTTTTCTTATTTTTCCTTCTTGTCACGTTTTTGGTTCCTTCTATAAAAGTGTACAGTGTAATTCCCAGCTCCTTTGCTTGTTGGTTAAGGCTCCTCTGGAGCATGCAGGCTAGGGACTTCTGCCCTCTGCTGGCCGCTATGAGAGAGTGAAGTTCAAGCAAGCTCAGTGTGTGCTGGCTCCTCTCCTCCGGGCCAGTCAACCTTTGCAGGCCTTCACTGCATCAGTGTGTGGCTGTGCTCAGGGAATTAGTTTGTAGCAACCGACTGGGTCCTGGCCAGAGGCACAGCCCAATCCAAGCAGATTCCACCAACCCACTGGGTGAGGGGAGCAACCCACTGAAGCCACTTCCTTATGGAGTTAAAGCTATCCTGCCCAAATCCAACATGTCTTCCAGTCAGTTTCCCCTTTCCTGTGGGAGGGTCTTATTCTCATCACTCACCGCATGTTGATGCTGGTCCCTGAGAACTGCTGGACTCCCAGACCTCTGACTTCAGCGTGGCTGCAGTGCAAATTCACAGTGCCTCTGGGTGGGTTGTGTGCAGGGCCGGGTCCAGGTGAGCCGCATGCAGGGATGTTCAGCTCCACGCTCCGGCCACTCAAGCCAGTCGCATCAGTGCAGTTCGGTCAGTCAGGTCGCTCTCAGGCAGGAATTCAGGTGGCTCGAGGAGGGCGCCGTGCTTGCTGATCTTAGCTTCACTAATGGTAACCCTGGCACCTCATATTTGAGAGGTTTTTTAAACTTTAGTTTCATCCTGGGTTGAGAGAGTCCATCTCTCTCTGTTTGGGTCTCTCCAGGGTGTTAAATTGTGGCATTTAAGTTGTCTCTCTCAGAGAGGATCTCTCTCCTGCTACCTACCGGTCCGCCATCTTTGGAAACTCCTATACTTCTTTATAGTTAAGTAGTACTCCATTATGTAAATATAATGCATCTTTTTTGTTCACTCCTTGGTTGATGGCCATTTGTGTTGTTTCCAAATTTAGCTATTACAAATTGTGCTGGTATAAACATGGGGGCACATATACTGCTGTGGTGTGATGTTTTTTATTCTTCTGGGAAAATATGCAAAAGGGGAATAAATATGTCAAATGGAAACGCTAATCCTAGGGTTTTTTTGAGGAACCTCCACACTGATTTCCACAATGATAGTACTAGACTACACTACCACCGACAGTGGAGAAGGATTCCTTTTTTCCCCACAGTCCCACTGGCATTTGCTATTGGCTGAATTCTTGAAGACAGCCATTCTTTCTGGGGTGAGGTGGAGTCTCAGTATTGTTTTAATTTGCATCTCTTGAATGACAAGCCATGTTGAACATTTTTCATATACTTATATATTTTTTCATATATTTTTCCATTTTTATTTCTTCATCTGAAAAGTATGTATTCATCTTAGATGTCCATTTTTGGATTGGGTCTTTGATTTTAGAGAATCTGATATTTTTTCAGTTTTTTCTTTATTCTTTTTTTAAAATTTTGTTTCTATTTTAAAAGGGAGTAAAATTAAACACAACAAAACAGAACAGAAATGTGTAGTTCACTGGCTCCCACTTGCTAGGCGGGGGGAGGGGAGGGGGAGACACGGGATGGGGGACAGGACGACATGAGATGTCTGACTCTGAGCCCACATGCAGGCAGGATCACAATCGCCCCCCAGAGACGGGAAGAGTTCTTTGCTTTCCTGGCATCCCAAGTGAACCACATAGTGCAGGTCCCGATGCGCCAGGGTCTTTCTCCTTCGGGCTGCCAAAAGTCGGCCACACTCAGCCATCCCCCAGAGAGGGGAGGAGCTCCTTGTTCTCCCAGCACCCCAAGTCAACCACATGGTGCAGGTCCCGAGGCGCCAGGGTCTCTTCCCTGCAGACCCCCTAAAGTCCGCCATACTCACCTGCTATTTCTTTCTGATGAATTGACCATTCAATTTCCAAAGTTCTGAAATGGCCAACAGAGCACAGAAAGAATTCTCTTTAGGCTCTTTTTTGAAACCAGCAGCTACAGTGATCTGCTAGCCTTGCTTCAGGGCCATGTTTTCAGTTTTTTCTATATTAAAGTCCTTTGAGGGACAGTTGATTAAAATTTTTTGTCAGTTCATGGGTTTTCTTTTCAATTTCTTGGTGATGTGCAGAAAAATTTTAATATGAAGAGATCCCAGCTGTTGATTCATTGAAGTACTTCTGTGCAGTTTGTTTTTTGTTGATGAACTCTCTGCTTACCCCTGTCTTCTAGATTTCAACCTACTTTCTATATTAGTATTAAATATTAAAACAGTGTTTTTGTTCTCTATTTAGATCTTTGATTCATTTTGATTGTAGTTTACTGCATGATGATAGACATGTATCTAGTTTTAGTCTTTGGCTTGGTGGAAAGCCAGTTTTTCCAGAACCATTTATTAAAGAAATTATCATTCTTCCAGTGGACATTTCAGTCTCTATCTCAAACATAAGATGGCTTAGTGTGTTTGGAGCTGTGTCTGCATCTTCTAATGTGTTGTATTGGTCCTGAGGTCTGGTTTTTTTTTTCCAGTACCATGCTGATTTTATCACAGTAGCTTTTAGCTCAATTTCAAGTCAGGGATTGTAATGCCTCTTGCCTTGCCTTTGTTGCCCAGGATTGCCTTTAGGTTTCTTCTGTTTCCAAATGAATTTCAGGAATGTTTTCTCTAGATCTATGAGGTATGCTAATGGTATTTTGATCAGGATTGCATTAAACGTGCATAACAGTTTTGGGAATGTGGCCATTTTCACAATGTTCTTCCTTCCCATCCAAAAGCAAGGGATATCTTTCCATTTTCTGTTATCTTCTTCAGTCTTCTTTTTTCTGAGTGCTGTAATTTTCAATGTGTAGATCTTTTATTTCTTTTGTTAGACTGATTCCTAAGTATTTCATTTTTTGGGTGCTATTGTAAAGGGTATTGTTTCCCTAATTTCTCTCTCAGTGAATTTGTGGTTTGTATAAAGGAATGCTATTGATTTTTGAGTATGGACCTTGTATCCCACCATGCTGATCAACCTGAGTATTAATTCTAGAAATATTTTGTTGGGGTTTTTGGGGTCTCCTATGTAGAGTATCATATCATCTTCAAATAATGATGATTTAACTTCTTCCTTTCCTATACTTGTACCTTTTATTTCTTTCTCCTGTCTAATTGCTCTGACTAATGACTCTGGAACTATATTGAACAAGAGTGGCAATAGTGGACATCCTTGTCTTGTTCCTGATTTTAGGGCAAAAGATTTCCATTTTTGACTATTTAGTATGATATTGGCTATTGATTTGTCACAAATGGATTTTATCAGATTGAGGTAAAAAACATCTATTTCAATTTTCTGTAGGGTTTTCATCATGAATGCATGTTGGAGTTTATCACAAGCTTTTTATGCATCTATTGAGATGATCATGTAATTTTTGTCTTTGACTCCGTTCATATAATGTGTTATGTTTACTAATTTCCATATGTTGAACCATCCCTGCATACCTGGAATGGATTCCAAAAGGTTGTGATGTATGATCTTCTTGATGATTTTCTGCATTCTTCTTGCCAGTATATTATTGAGAATTTTGTATCTATGTTCATTAGGGAGATTATAGTTCTGGTTTTTTGCCTCCAGTAATGAGTTATGAAGAATTGCTTCACTTTCAATTTCATTAAACAGTTTGAGGAGTGTTGGCATTAAGTCTTCTCTAAATTTCTTGTAGAATTTAGCCATGAATCCATCAAGACCTGGGCTTTTTCTTTGTTGGTATGTTTTTATGTTTTCAATTTCAATAGCTGATATCAGCTTATTCAGAAGTTTTATATCCTCTTCACTCAGTTTTGGTAGTTCATAAATTTCTAGGAATGTGCCCATTTCTTCTGTGTTTTCCAACTTCTGTGAGTAAAGATTTTTGAAGTAGGTATTGAAGATCTTCTGAATTTTCACAGGATATGTAGTGATTTTCTCTTCCTTCCTTATTGAATGAATTTGAGGGTTTTTTTTCTTTTTAAAATAAGGTTGGCTAGGAGTTTATCAATTTTATTCATTCTTTAAAAGAACCAATTCTCCAATTCATTAATTCTTTGTATTGTTTCCTTAGTCTCAATTGCATTAACGTCTGCTTGGATCTTTATAATTTCCTCTCTTCTTTGGGCTTTGGGCTTGCCTTGGTCTTATTTTTCTAGAAGCTTTTGGTGCAAAGTTAAATTTTTTATTTGTGCTTATTCTGTTTTCCTGTTAGGAGAATTTACCATTGTATATTTCCTTTTAGGCCTGCTTTCACTGCATCCCACAAATCCCTGTAAGTTGATTTGTATTTTCATTTCATTGTAGGTATTGTTTAATTTCTTCTTTAATTTTATCTGTGACCTATTGGGTGTTCAGGAGGGTATTATTTAATTTTCATGTGTTTATTGAGTTTTTATGGTTTCTTTTGTTATTAATTTTCAGTTTCATTGCACTGTGTTCAGGTAATATTCACAGGGTAATTTCAATTCCTTTATATTTACTTAAGCATGTCCTATAGGCTTGTGTATGGTCCATTTTAGAGAATGTCCTCTGTGCAGCTTAGAATAATGTGTTTTGTAATGATGTTCTTGGGTGGAACACTGTAAACATCTCTAAGTCCATTTGTTTTCAGGTTTGGTTCAGTTCTGTTATTTCTTTGCTGATTTTTTGTCTAGTTAATCTGCCTCTTTGTGACAGTGGGGTATTAAGTTCCCCCATTATTGCTTATTTGATATTGTTATTGCTTATTTGATTTTTCATGACTGTTAATATTTGTCTTAAATAGTTGGCTGCTCCCATAAGTGGTGCAAATGTAATTATGATTATTTCTTCCTCTTGAAGTTTTCCTTAACAAGAATGTAGTGACCTTTTTGATCTCTTCTTTATCATTCTTGTTTTTTTTTAATTTTAAAGAGGACAAAACAGAATAACACCAATCAAAATAAAGTGTAAAAGATACAAGACTTCAAAACATCACAAAATCAACAATAGTTACCATAATGCTTTTTGATGTCTTCAAAATAGCTGCAGATTACTTAGGACATAGTAAAAATCAAACACAACAGAATACAATAAAAACAAAACAATTAATGCAATTAAGGACTTCAAAACAAGCCTATAGTAAATCCAAAATTGCTATCATAATATATCATGCCATCTTTGAAATAGGTGTTCCTGCCTTCAGATTTGACATAATTAAACAAAATAAAAGAGAATTAAACCCAATTCAACAAAACAATTAAAGCAATACAGGCTTTACAAAATGAGACCACAGGGAATCAATAATGGCTGCAACCCTCAGAAGGAGATCCCTCCTAGATGTCACACTATGTACCACTATCCTCTGAACCTGTGATCAGACCATTGGCCCTACACCTGCAGTGTTAGTGAAACACCAAAGCACCACAGGCATCCAATTGTATTTCACCTCCATAGCTATCATCACAGCCTGTGTTTCTCTGGATAAGCCTGTCACTTACAGCAGGGTTGGGTGGGGCCTGTTGGTAGTTCTTGTTTGTCAGCCTGTGCCCCAGAACGGGCTGGGGTCTGTTTGTTCCAGTCCAGTGGTGGCCTGCACATAGTACTGGTTCCCAAACTGGGCTTGCTTGCTGGTGTAGCTTTGGTCTATCTACCCCTGGTCCGCAAATGGCCTCATTCTTGGTTTGAAGTTCACATTGTCTGCAAACAGAATAGCTACCCCTGCGTTTTTCTGGGTTCTTGTTGTATAGAGTATTGTGTTTATTTCTTCGACTTGTAGTCTATGAGTTTATTTTTGGGTTAAATGTTTCTTGTATACAACATATTGTTGGGTCTTGTTTCTTGATCCACTCTGCCAGTCTGTTTCCTTTTTTTAAAATTTTATTTAAAGAGAAAAAACAAAAAAGAAAACAACCAAACAAAACAGAAAAAAGGATAGCAACAATACAGAATTCCAAAGGCAAAAAATAAAGTAACAACAAAAGCAAAAACATGAAGAAATCGCCACTTGATAAGTTACATACTGTCATCATTGGAAATAGTTGTTCAAGTTACAAAATTAAAGCATACAAAGTAGACATTCAAACAGTGAGACTGTTAACAGTTCTGCTCAACAATCTAACAAAAACAGTAATATGGTCATCTATCTTACACACTTAAACATACATGCAGTTATATCCTTTAGGGCACTTTCTTTTCCCCTCTTTTTTTTCTTTTTATCTTTTTTTAAAATTTTATTTTAAAGGGGGTAAAATTAAACACAACAAAACAGAACAGAACGGGGCATAAGAAAGCATAAATTTCAAAGCTAGACAACCAGAGATCTTTACTATCTGCCATATTGTCTCTGGTTTTCTTCCAAATGGTTATCCATATCTTTGCATATAGAGAGCTCATACTAAATAACATAGCCAATCTTTTCACAAGATGTGTAGTTCACTGGCTCCCACTTGCTAAGGGGGGGGGGGACACGGGACAGGGGACAGGACGACATGAGATGTCTGATTCTCAGCCCACGTGCCAGCAGGCTCACAGCCACCCTTGAGAGAGGGGAGGAGTTCCTTGTTCTGGCACCCCAAGTCAACTGCACGGCACAGGTCCCGATGTGCCAGGGTCTCTCTCCTTTGGGTCCCCGAAAGTCCGCCATACTCACCTGCTATTTTTTTGTGATGAATTGACCATTACAATTCCAAATTTCTGAAATGGCCAACAGACCAGAAAGAATTCTCTTTAGGCTCCTGTTTGAAACCAGCAGCAACAGCAGTCTGCTGGCCTTGCTTCAGGGCCATAGTCTGTTTCCTTTGATTGGTGAATTGATGCCATATACACTGATGGTTATAACTGACATATATTGACTTGTTTTTCATGATATTTTCCTGCTGTTGGTTCTCTACTTTTCCTCTCTGTTAAATTGTTTGTGTTGGTTTCTTTCTGTTGTTATTCTTGGAATTGTGGTCATTTTTATCTTTGTCTAGAATATCTTTCATTACCCTTTGTATTGTCCCCCTAATGTAAGAAACTGAAAGTAAGTAAGATGCAAAGTCCACAGTGGATATCATGAAAGTGAAAGAAACTGCTCAAAACACTTGATATGGGGGAAAGGAGAAAAGAAGGAAGGGAAAAGAAAATATATATATATATATATATATATATATATATATATATATATATATATACATACATACAAGTGTTGTAGTCAGGGGTTGTCAGGAGAACAATTAGAATCAGGACACAGAATTTATAATATTATTTTATGATGGTCACCCAGAATAAAACCCAAGAAAGTGCAAGAAATCTGTCCATAACACTGAAGACCCAGAATATTCATCCAGGGGCCTGAATCCCACAACAATGTCCTGCATGGGTCCAGATGAAGACCTAGAGCCCATGACAATGCCTCCTACAAGTCCAACTGGAGGTCTAGAGCCCACAAAAACTCACACCAGTCTCTTTACAGATCTGTGCTGGGAAGGCCCAAAGGTCAGTGGTAGAAGATAGAAGGTCTATGCCAATGGGCTGAAGGAACTGTGCTGGTAGGTTGAGGGTTTTACACTGGAGCCAAGAAGTCACACTCAAAACAAAGACCAGGGCTGTCCTGAAAAGCACCACAGTTGTCCTCAGTGACATGGAGGTCCCGAGCTCCTCCAACAATAAGAACAATTGAGTATATGCCAAAAGCCAGCATGATGAGTTTCTCCTGGAGATTAAACAGCACACATCTGACCCTCCAGAGCGAGGAAGTGATTTTCCATGTAAGGACCAGAGCTCCCCCAAAGTGAACCATAGCCACTGTCACTAACAAGGTCCCAAGCTCCTCTGATGACAATGGTCGAACTCACACTGGGGAGGCTAGTCATGACAAGCTCCTCTAGGAGAACCAATGGCTCAAACAGCAACACTTAGAGAAACCCACAATGTCTCACTCATCTTCACATCTCTATTTATGCCGGCAACTTTCCTCAAGTGGAACATTTAGGCTCAGCACCATGCTGATTTAATTCAGCTGGTGTTATGTTGGTCACCAGTTTTTAATCCATAATCAGATAGCTAAGATAATCATCTACTAATTTCTTTTAGTTCATTGAAAAGAATGGTTTGTGCTTATACTGTTTGATCAATTTTTCAGGCCTGTATCTTTTAATCTGAGCAAATACTTTGAAGTGCGTAATATGTTAACCATTGTTAATATCCTATTATCTAGTTATGAAATTCCCTATTACTGTTTTTATCTTTTTTTCTCTTTAAAATAAAAAAGAAGAAGATTGCAGGAGGCATGTTCCATTGGCCCTGTGGAGGAGCTTGGCAGGAACAGACTAGAGGAGGAGTTCTGCATACAAGTGTCCAGCAGAGGTGCCCTTTGGCTTAGACCTACAGCCAACACAGGCAATGATTTCACAGTCCTGATGGTAGGATCTGTGCTAAAACAAATCTAACATAGTTGAGGAAAACAGAGGTAATCCAAGAGATGGACAGACCTGGCTTATGGTTATGTCATGTGGGTCTCCACATACACCATACCTAAAATCATCCCTATCCATGAGCTTTCTAGTTATACAAGCTAATTCTTTTGTTGCTCCAGCCAATTGGGGGTGGAATTTCTGCATTTTCAGGCAGGCTGGGGGCTTGCTCTTCACCAGTCTGTGAATGAGAATTTCACACTCCCTCTCCCTGCATTGTGTAGGGAGCTCCATGTCCAGTGCTAAGTTTCCTCCTTTGCACCTCCATTTTGCCTAGGGACTAGCCAGCCTCTCTTAATTTGCAAAGAAAAGGAGCTATAAACTGCAAAACAGTAATCCATTCTTTTAAAAAATTTTTAAACTATTTTTTATTTTAAAGAGAATAAAACAAAAGAGGGCAGAACAGAGCAGATCAGAACAGGACAACATAGGCAACACAGTACTTTACATTAAGACAACTGGACATTAACAGTAGCTATCACAATATCTCTTTCTCTGCTATCGTTGAGCATAGTTTCAAATACAATAATATCAACCATAACTAAATAGTATAAAACCATTCAAAGAATGAAAGAATTACAGGGCATTCTGAACTAAATAACAGAAAATGATCAATGGGTACTATAATATCTCATTTTCAATAAAAAAAATTTTTGTTTAAACTATCACACATATTCAAATCCCAATAAGACACAATGTAATAGATAGAACCAATGGTAGTAGAAGAATAGAAGCATGGTAGGACTTCTAAGAAGGATGATATTAAATCAGCAATAGCTGTCATAATGTTTTGTTTTCTTCAAAACAGCTGTTCATACAATCACACATAATAAAGTCAAACAAAACAGAATAAAACCATTCCAACTGATGAATGAAAACATTGAAAGGCTTCAAAGCTATGAGATGGGGACTCATGATTACCATAAAATCTTATATACTCTTATCAACTCTCATACTAGGGAGACTATACAGTATTTACACATGTGAATTTGGTTTATTTTGTTTATGAGAATGGTCTCAAGTTGTGTCCATTTATTTATAAATATCTCAATGTGATCATTCTTTATAGCTGAGTAGTACTCCATTGTATAAAAATGCCACAACTTTTTTATTCATTCCTCAGTTGATAGGCACTTAGGTTGTTTCCAGGATCTGGCCATTACAAATTGTGCTGCTATAAACATGGGTGCACATATATCACTGTGGTATGATGTTTTCAGATCTTCTGGGAATATGCCCAGAAGTGGAATAGCTGGGTCAAATGGGATTTCCAGACTGCTTCTTGAGGACTCTCCAGACTGACCTCCACAGTGGTTGCACCAGTCTACACTCCCACCAACAGTGTAGAAGAGTTCCTTTTTCCCCACAGCCTCTCCAACACTTGTTGTTTGTAGTATTTTCTATCCTGGCCATTCTTTCTGGAGTGAAATGGAATCTCAGTGTGGTTTTAATTTGCATTTCTCTCATGACTAATGATGACGAACATTTTTTCATGTATTTATTTGCCATTTGTATTTCTTCATCTGAGAACTGTGTATTCATTTCAGATGCCCATTTTTGGATTGGGTCTTTGAATTTCGGGGGTCTGATTTTTTTAAATTCTTTATAAGTTCTAGACAGAAGTTCTTTGTCTGAGGAACTGTCCATGAAGATTTTTTCCCAATTTGTGGGTTTTCTTTTCACTCTGCTGGAAACCTCTTTTGACATGCAGAAACTCTTTAATAAGATGTGGTCCCAGTTATTGATTCTGGGAAGTATTTCCCATGTAGTTTGGTTCTTGTTCATGAATTCTCTTCCTACCCCTGTATCCTTGAGATTTTTACCTACTTTGTCTTCCAGCAGATTTAGCGTTTCTGTTTTAATATTTAGATCTTTGACCCATTTCGATTTCAGTTTAGTATATGGTGCTAGACATGGGTCTAGTTTTAGTCTTCTGCATATGGATAGCCAATTTTTCCAGCACCATTTGTTAAAGAGACTGTCATTCTTCCAGTGATCATGTTTTGCCCCTTTATCAAAGATAAGCTGGTTGAATGAGTTTGTGGTTGTGGTTGTATCTTCCAATCTATTCCACTGATCTTCAGGTCAGTTTTTATTCCAGTACCATGTTGATTTTATTACTGTAGCTTTGTAGTTTAATTTCAAGTCAGGGATTGTGATGCCTCCTGCCTTGCCTTTGTTGCTTAGAATTGCCTTTGATATTCTAGGTCTCTTCTGGTTCCAGATAAATTTTAGAAGTGCTTTCTCTAGATCTATGAGGTATGTTAGTGGTATTTTGATTAGGATTGTGTTGAATTTGTATAGTAATTTTGGGAGAGTGGCCATTTTCACAATGTTTGTTCTTCTTATCCATGAACAGGGGATGTCTTTCCATTTTCTGAGGTCCTCTTCTATTTCCTTCTTCAGGGTATTATAATTTTCACTGTATAGGTCTTTTACTTCTTTCATGAGATTAATTCCTAAGTATTTCATTTTTTCAGATGCTAGTGTAAGGGGTGTGGATTCTCTTATTTCTCTCTCAGTAATTTTGTTGTTAGTGTATAGAAATGCTATTGATTTTTGAGTATTGACATTGTATCCAGCTACCTTGCTGAATTTATTTATTATATCTAGGAGTCTTTCAATAGAGTTTTGTAAAGTATCATGTCATATCTAGGAGTCTTTCAATAGAGTTTTGTAAAGTATTGTGTCATTTGCAAATAATGATAATTTAACTTCCTCTTTTCCTATCTTTACTCCTTTTATTTCTCTTTCCTGTCTTATTGCTCTGGCTAGTATTTCCAGTACTATGTTGAATAGCAGTGGTGATAATGGA
>PVJX010027763.1:0-24541 GCA_004027295.1 Dolichotis patagonum | reverse complement strand
TTGAAAGAAACCAAAGATAGACTATCAAAAATTGAACACAGGCTTGCAATGTGGGGTCATGAAAGGGAAGATCTCTTAAAAATAACAAGGGAGCAGGCAGTAAAGATACAAAGACTGGAAGATGACAAGAGGATCTATAACTTAAGAATAAAGTATGTTAATGAAGAAGCAGGAATCAAACCAGAGGAATTACAAAGGCTATTTACAGAAATTATTAAGGAAAATTTCCCAAGCATAGAAAAAAGAAATGATATGCAGAGGTATGAAGCATACAGAACTTGAGCCACCTACAACCCAAACAGAGCTACACCCAGACACATAATAATCAAGATCCCAGAAATTCAGTATAAGAACAGATTATTAAAAGCCATCAGAGAAAAGAAACAGATCACCTATAAAGGAAAACCCATCAAAATCACGGCAGCCTTCTCAACACAGACCATCAGGTGAAGAAGAGCTTGGAGTAAAGTAATTCAAGCGCTGAAGGAGAAAAATCTCCAGCCAAGATTGATGTATCCTGCAAAACTCTCTCTAGAAATTAATGGAAGAACAAGATGCTTCCATGACAAAGAGGAACTAGGAGAATTTGTGACCACCAATCCAACCCTACAAGAAATACTGAAGGACATTCTATGGAGTGAGAACAAGAATACGAGCATTTCAGGAACAGTGGCAGAGAGGCCTCAGTGAATGAGGCAGACAGTGAAGTGGAAGAGAAAAATAGACTATCAATGACAGAAAAATGGAATAGCAGAAATGAGGCAGAGAAGATTGGCTATAATCTCTAGTATAGAGGGCCTTGAAATAGTAACAGAGAGAAACACAGGCAGAGTAGATCAGGAGATAGGGTCCATTGAGATGCTCTATATAGGGAGGCAGTGGGACCCAAAACAAGCAGTGCACCCCATGGGAGTGAAAGGGAGGAATTGTCTAAAAAAGGGAGGCAGAGGATATTGTTAATGGGGTAACAAGATTTAAAATTTACATTATTCTCACCACTCTGCTTGGATGGATTACGTGCCATTCCAGTTTGTCTACTTACACTAGACTTGAAGTTATATATTTCTTATAAACTTGTAACTATGAAATTTAGCAAAAACAAAAATAACATTTAAGATAAGCCACAATTTAGAAATTATAGTTCTCTTGCTGGGAGGTGGGTAAAATCCACTCAAAGAATATATAATGATTTTAGAAAAGGATAAAAAATGAAGACCCTGTGAAGACAAATAAAACTATATACTACTGAGTTATTCAGGTTTGCTGTTGCTGGATCACAATAGCTGACTCCAATAATTAAAAGAGGAAAGGTTTAATGTGGCTCAGTCTCCAGGGGTTCAGTTCATGGATGGCTGGTGTCATGGGAGAAGTCCTAATGGAAGAACATGATTGAACAATGATATTCAGTTCAGGGCAGCCAGAAAGCAGAGTATAGGAACAGTGTCAGAGAAGGTCCATGGATCAAACACTGAAGGTCACACCTCCAGAGCCACTGAGACACACACAAAAGTGTGCTTTACTATTGTTCTTGGCAGCTGCCAAGCCAATGAAGTTGACACGACTGAGTTTAACCACCATAGTTAGAGTGTAAAATAAACATGAATACCATCTCATGGGCGCTGGTGCAGTATGCAGGCTCAGAGATGCTGGTTCATAAAAAGGAAAGCTGTGTAGCTAAATGGGACTCCGAAACATCAGGCAGTGTCCTACTTCTACTTTTAATGACACCTAAATAATCATTATTCAGATAATAGCAAAGCAAATGCAAATGTCAGTCATTATAGAAAGATAGAATATGGCACACAAAGTAGTAATGAGAATTTTAGAAAATAACAGGATAAAGTAGAAATCTTCACCAATAAATAAAACAGCATGAAGGGGTACAGGTAGGAAAAATATAAAAATCACAATTTACAGGTTGAAAATCAACTAGTTGGGTATGGTGGTCCATGCCTGTAGTCCCAGATCTCAGGAGGCTGAGGCAGGAGAATTGCTGTGAGTTTAAGGCCAGCCTGGGTTACATAGGGAGTTCAAGGGAAGCCTAGACTATATAGAGAGACCTTGCTTCAAAAACTAAAAACAAACAGGTATGGAATCAACAGAAATTTCTATAGGGGACTGGTCTTTCTTTATATTAAACCAAATGTGATTATCTGAAATCATTAGAAATTAAGGGAAATTACAAGTAAGCAAATATGAAGAATAATTATTGTCAGCCAACAGTGATCAACACAGATACGGGGTTAAACATCTGGAAGTTGCTGAAGCCCCCTGCACTGCACTCTGTGTGGGATGTAAAGTCTGAAGAGGCCAGGTCCCTGGAGAGCCACCTTCCCGACACCTTGACGTGAGCATCTCAGAAGGCCCACAGTGATGGAGTTCCTGTGCCACATCCCTCTCCCTCACCTGCGGGTGAGTTTCTCGTCTCTGTTGTTTCCGCCTTCCTTTCTCCATCGCTCGCCTTCCTTCGGCAGCCTTTGTGATTCCTCTGTGCTGTGACCTGAGCTGAGCTCCCCCGCACCCGCTGACTGGACTGCTTGCCCTCTCCTTGCTCATGTGTTTGTCATTGTGCTCGACAAAAGTGTGGACAATGATTTCTGAAATCCTCCAGAGAAAAAGAGAGATTCTGCTTTGTCTGGATGACCTCTGAGCTTATCGCATTTCCAAATGGAAAATGCTGTGCGGCACCAGTGATCACAAGTCTGAGAAGAGCTGGTGTCCGCGGCCGGTTCTCTGACCCTGGTAACTGCTACTAGCTCTGCCATTGTTCCAGGCCTCGCTGAAGGCCTGCCGAGGGGACTGTGCATCGCTGGCCTGTTTTCATACATCTGAACTCTAGTCTCATTGGTCAGAATGGACTTACTGTTTTGCTAGATGTGGTCAAATAAAATCTAAATCGAACTGCGCTTACATATTTATTTACTCTTACATGATGTAGAAGGTACAGTTTTGTTCTAAGAAGAATATAATTGTAGCCATTTGAGTACCCATATAGTCCTGCATCCTGGTGATTATGAAATCACAGCGCTTTGATGCTCCCAGTATAAATATATCCCACCTTCATCTGCTTTCCCTGTAGGATTTTCTTCATCCAAAACAGAAAGACAGACAGAAGTTTCATTTGAATGGTGCTTTTTGATATCACTAATCAAGTTCCAAAATGTTTTAGCAACTCTTAAATCTTATCAAGATTTACAAAATAGAGACTCAAACTACGTAAACTACTCAGTGAGAGTAGGTAAGTGTTGTGTCTAAACACATTTAGATTTTGGGAAATATTTGAGTAGACATCCAAAAAATGAGAAAATCTCCAACTGTTTCAGGGCTCTAGGGTGCTGGAGTCTCTTTCTCAGTTGTTTTCTAGATCTTCTCTGTCCTGAGCAAAGAATTGGTCATGAGAAGCACAAAAGGCAGAAAAAGTTTTATTAAAAATAGGAAAAGAAACAGGATTGACAGAAAGAATTTGGGCCAAGTAAAAGCAGGAAAAGAAGCACACTCCACAGCCTGAGGGCTGGCTAACCACGGGAGAAAATACAGTGGCAAAAACTCAGTGTGAGTGTCCTTTTGTATCACCTACTCCTGAGGGTGACATCAGGTCTAGATCATCCAATGGAACACCTGCTCATGTTTCCATGAAAGTCCCCGTGCAGGCTTTGGGAACTGTCCTGCCTACCTGTCCTGGGATTTTGTGATGAGCAGGCCACTCGGCCTTCCCCAGTCAGCTATGCATTGCTCTGATCTCCTGTCTTACAATGTGATCTGAAAGCTCTCCTATAGAGAAAATGTGAGGGCGAAAGTTTCTGGTAAGAAAAGGAATGGCAAAAAAATGATTTTGTTGTTGTTGCCAGTTTTCCAAACTGTTAACATTTGCCTCAGGAAATGTTTATGGTTTGGATCTTGGCTCAGTGACTTGGGGAATCTTGCTCACCCCGCAGTATTGGCGAAGTGGAGGGATTTGGGAGAGAGGGAGGCTCAATCAGTGTGGTGATAAGGGTGCAGGAACTTACTAAGTGTTCACTCCCAGGAACACCCAGGCCTAGGGTGTGTGAGGATTTCCTCACTTAACATTTACTTAGCCCTTTGTGGGAGCGAGTTCTACAGTTCCCACTCAAAAGTGACAAAACAGAGGGTCACAGTGTGATTCACTTGCTGCATGAGGCTCAAAAATTAGCAGAGCTTTGACTTCAAAATAGCCTCAGGGAGTTTGAGGAGGTGCTGTTCTAACTCTGAGCTACATGAACTTGGATGATTATTTACAAGTGTGCAGCAAGGCGTAGTGGATTTTAAAAACGCAATTGAAAATCATCAAGAATATATATCCGCGTGTATATGTGTGTGTCCAATTCCCCGAAATGATTGTAACTATAATGTATCACAAACCTACACTAATAAAAACAGTAATAATTTGCAAAATGAAAATGTTAGGACATTTTCCCCTGAAAAGTCCGCATGGAACTGCTCACATGAACAATGTGTCTGTTGATCATTTTGTTAAAAAAAAAAATAGTGAGTGTCTTAGTTACTTTTCACTTGTCACTGAGACAAAATACCTGATGCCCAAAGTTGGGAAAGGAACGGTTTATTTCTTACAGTTTTTGGAGGTTTCAGTCCATGCTCAGTTGGCTCCAAGGCAGGCTGGCATGGTGGGGCCGCAGTTCATGGCGGGTGCAAAACAGCAAACAGAAACTGGCAAGAGAGAGACACCTCTTCTTCCTGCTATTACACCACATTCTGGCTCCACCCCTAGGAGGGTGTAGCACTGACACCACCAATCCAAGCACTAGACAATGAACCAATCACAAATGCACTATGCAAATACATGAGGCCTGGGGGCCACCGACATAAACCATGACAGTGAGCCACTGATTTTTCTTTAAGTTATGAGTGTATTACCAGGAAATAAAAGGACATGGATTTGCTTTGAAACCATAAATCTATGTCCAAGAAAATACATGGAAGGTCCAGTTACAGATTAATGCCTCCTGCATGCTAACTGACTGGCTCTCTGAGGGGCTCCAGGCCATGCATATCATTCCATCTGACAGGGAAAGGACCTGTGCCCACCCGCAGAGCGTCCCCTGGGGCCTGGTAAAGGCTGTTCACAGGGCACAGTGTGAACAGGGTCTGGTGGTGAGAAACGCCTGGAACTGTGTGCAGCATCTGGGTTTGCTGCAGTCCTGTTCTGTCTGGGCAGGGAAAGAAACTCGCTAAGAGGAGCACAAATCCTGTTGGGAAAGTTTGCAGAGGTAGGTCTGTGTTGACAGAAGTCCTGTGAAGAGAGGCTGGAGAGAAGAGGGCAGGGGATAAACTCCCCCACAGTGGGGTCCCACACAGCAGAGCCAGGAGGCCACGGCTTTCCAATGGATCCCTCTCTCGTTCTCCCTCTTTCTCTTTCTGTGTGTGTGTGTGTGTGTGTGTGCGTGTGTGTGTGTGTTAGTCTCTCTCTCCCTCCCTGTCTCTCTCTGTCCCTCTGTCTCTCTGTCTCTGTTCTTTTGTCACTGTCTGTCTCTGTCTCTCCCTCTCCTTCTCTCCCTCCCTCCCTCTCTCTCTGTCTCTCTCTCCCCCCTCCCCTCTCCCCGTCTCACACACACACATACACACTTTTACACCTAGGAACCATGGGTAAATGGAGGGTTCCCTAATGCTACCCAAGAAAGCATGATCACAAGCACAAGACACTGTTGGAAGGGCAGGGTGATGACTTCGTTCACAAGAGGATTTTAGGCACTGAAATGGGCTGAATTGTGTCTCCCCAACTACATGCTGAAGTGGTGATACTCAGGACCTCAGATCTGATTATATTTGGAGACAGGTCCTTTGGAGAGGGAAAGAAAAGTGGAGGCCTTCAGCTGGGCCCTAATTCAAGACAGCATCTCTCCTCCTACGAAGAGGCTAGGACACAGCTAGAGAAAATTGCCAGACACACACAGCAGAGGGCAGACCCCGAGAGGACACTGCGGAAGCAGCATCTGCGAATCCAGGAGAAGGCCTTCAGGAAAAAGCACATGCTGTGCCTGGGTCTTCCATTTCCAGCCTCCAAAACCGGGGTAAAAAGAAGACTTCTGGTGTTCAAGCCAAGCAGTCTTCAGTTCTCTGGTTTGGCGGCCTTCAAGTAAATAAATAAAAACTAATACAGATACCAAGATTTATAGAGTGGATTTTTTAAATTTCTTCCTTGATAAAAATAATAGTGATGCAGTGAAGTGAACAAAACACAAACACAGAACTTTCTGAGTGTGATAAACTATTCCCGGAGCTGCTTTCCTTATCTCCTTTCGCATGAACACCCTTTACATGTTTTTGAGTTTCTGTGAAAGAATTCATAAACACACACCATTTTCATATCTAGTTTCTTTTATTATGTTTACAAATTTCATGGGCTCTGTTTTTTCAGCTATGCTTTTTCACTTCTGTAGCCCTATAAAATGCCATTTCATGAATATAATGCATTGATTTATTCATTCGACTGTTAGTGACCTTTGAGTTGTTTCTGGTTACTGATATTGAGAATTAAGTTTTAGTAATTATTTGTGAGCATGGTTTCTGAGATCTACACATACTTCCAATCTCTAGCATAAATATTTAGAAGTGGTATAGAAAATCACTAGATAAGGCCATTTTTCAAGGAGATTATACCAATATATACTGTCTTCATTCAGGATGTGATACTTTCCTTACCAAGTGTGGATATTGTTATTTACTGTCCTTTTTAGCTGTCTGCCATTTCCATGGGTACATAATGATATTTCTTACCATTTTTAATTTGAATTTTGCTGAGTGCTAGTGAGATTGAACTTCTTTTTATATTTTGATTAGCCATTTAAACTTTCTCTTGTATGAAATATCTGTTCACGTCTTAATTTTTCTATGGCATTTTCTATCATTTATGGACTGGTAAGAAACCACTATAGAGTCCTGAGACAAATTCTCCATTTGTTACATGGGTTGAAAAATGTTCTGTTTTGTATGACTGAACACTTTGTAGTGAAATCTTTAATAGAAATTCTTAATTTTAATTCACTTCATATTATCAACCTCCTTTTCCTACATATTATATCAAGAAATGATTCTCTGTCCTGAATACAGAAAGATGGTCTCCAAGATGATCTGGAGAAGTGTTATTTCTGTGTCTTTCACATTTAGACTTCAGAAGAGCCTGGGGTGTGGTCTAGAAATTTATCATATCTGCTCCACTGAGGGAGCAGCTACCTGGGCTGACCTCGAAACGTGCTTTTCCAACAGGAGCATAGGGAGAGAAGCAAGCAGCCCCCGTGGTGTGTCTGAGCGAGGATCCCTGGCCCCTGACACTTATCCCCGTGAGAAGCACATACCCTGGGATGCAGTGGATGCAGGAAGAACGGTGCAGGTGATCCCCCACCTTGGAGAGAACCTCAGTGCCTCAGCCAGAGGGAGAGTAGAACCCGTCAACCAGTGGGACTGAGAGCTAGAAATTCATCCCTGTCCTAAGGCACTGGATTTTATCCTGGTTTTCTCGCTACACCATTGGGACAAACATCAGAAGCCAGCCCAGCTGAGTGTCCTATAAGGTCAGTGATGGTTTAAAGGGACCGCATCTCCTTTCCTTCAAAGTGCAAAAATATGCACCGTAGCTTCTTGATCGCCAGTGCCAGAGTAAAAAAAGTGGCCCAGAAAGGAGATTATCTGGGTTCCAGGCCTTTGCTTGGCTTGATTGTTTCTTACCAACTTGTCAGCTTTGTGATGCCTAAGATGAGGCTTTTTTTTTTTCCAATAGACTATTTTAGAACAGTTAGCATTAGGTTTGTAGCAAATTGAGAGGACTGTGCAAGGAGTTCTTACATACTCCATGCCTTTACTGAAGAATAGCCTACCTCCTGAACTTTATCCCCTCTGAGAGGGACGGACACATTTATCACCATGGATGAACTCATGCTGACACGTTATTTTTGCTCAAAGACCACTGTTTACAGTGGGGTGAACTCTTGCGTTTGCGCAGATGACATGGATCCAGCACTGTAATATTGTATAGCAAATTTCCAGTGTGCTCTATCTGTTCATGACCCCACCCAGTTCCAACTTCTATCATGTACTTTTTTTTTTGCCCTCTCCACAATTCTAACTTTTCCAGAATGTCCTACTATTTTAACACACACTCTACAAACTTTTAATATTTTTTCATGTAATCCCATATGTGTAAAGTTCTTCTATGTCTTTTTATGACTTCATAGCTTATTCCTTTTGCCACAGAATAAATATTCCACGGTCTAGAAGTACTGTGGGTCATTCATCTATACTGAAGGATACCTTGATTGCTTCTACACTTTGACAATTATGAATGAGCTCTACAGTAAACACTCGTGAGCAGTTGAGTGGACATAGCTCTTCAACTCCTTGGGGTAAATACCAAAGAATATGGTTGCTAGATCTTATAGAGAAAGTACATTTAGTTTTGTGAGAAAATACCAAAGTCTCTTCTGAAGTGGCTATCCTGCTTTGCATTGCCACCAGAAATAAATCAGAGGTCTTGTCTCTCCACATCCTTGTCAACATTTGCTGTTGTCTGTGTGTCATTTCAGTCATTGTCATATGCATGTAATAGAATTATTTTAATTTGCCTTTCCCTAATGACATCTGAGGTGGAGTGTCTTTCGTATGCTTGTTTGCCATGTATATATCTTCTTTGATGATATGTCTGTTAACATCCATGGACTAAATTTTTATTGGTTTCTTTTCTTCTTGTTGATGAATTTTTAAATCCTAATTTTAGGTTTTCACTGTTTTCGCTGAGAGTTTTGACTGCAATTATTTAGCCTATTGCTAGTAGATGAACAAGTAAGGCATAATAACTTTCTTGCTTGTCCTGCAAGGACGCTTGGGAACCCCAAAGAACCAACCATGTGGTCATCCATTGACTGATGGTACCTGAATTGTATTGACCCTACTTCTGAGAATACTCACCTTGTTGAATTGATCAGGAGTCAAGGCTAATAATTATTGATTAGCAGCATCTTTCTGAACCTATTCTTCTCTCTCTTTTTGGTTTAATGCTTCGAGTCAAAGCCAGGTCCTCATCTCACCCTCCCTGGGCATCTGCTAGGGTTTTCTCCCGTGTCTCGCTGCCTCCCTTCTCTCAGAACCATTCCCTTTGCTCATGCCAGAGATCTCGTCGTGCCATGGAGGTGTGGCATGACCCTTTCATTCTTACAATCTGAACATCTTCACAGGATGGAATTGACTTTGGAAACGTTGTTCAGAAAGATTTACAGCTGACCTTTCATCCGTGTTTCTAGCTTCATGTCTCCCAATAATTCTCAAAGATTTGTCTCTCATCCCAACTGTTATTTCTATTCTTTTTCTTCCAGACCATCAAGACAAACTCTCAGACCTCCATGCCTGTATTAACTTCCTAGGTTTTACATGAATCACAGGACTCTTATCACTTGGTCCACTTTGTATTCAAATATTTTCTGATCGTACATAGTATTTTATTTTGACTATTGACTCATACTTATTTTCTCCAGGAAAACTATGTTTTATTTTTAATTCTACTTTACTCTTAGGATAAAGATATTTTCCTGAAGAGTGCTCTAAATGTATTTGTGAAATGAAAGTATGAAAAACTCAAGCAATCAGCCTTCTTATCCTAGTTGGTAATACATGTTTCATTACTTCATCAAATAAATCAGTTTCTTATACTCTATATTTTATTCAGCAACAACAAAATTTTACTCAACCATATTGAAGGTTCTCATTAGTGTTAATATCAATCATACTCATTTCTCTTATTTTCTGAGTAATTCGTGTAGCTGATTATCCAGAAAATTATGAAAAATCGGTGTCACTCAATCTCAAATCAAAATATTAATGGTGATTACCTGCCTCAGTCTAGTGTGATGAAAAGAGATCGGTGAGAACTAAATGCCATGAATTAGTTGCACAAGTTAGGAAAGAGATTCACCCCACCTAAGAGAGGGAGGTGAGCAGCACAAGGCTGGGGGGACACACAGGCAGGCCGAGTCCAGGGGCGGAGTCATCTCGGAGAAGCTGGGCGAGTGGGTCTGGCCCTGTAGGAGCTGGAGCTCGGAGGTTGCAGCTCCTGCCAGCTGCTGTCCAGACCACAATGAAAGAGGACGGTGAAGAGGAAGGCACTCCGTCTTCTTCCTTTGTCCCAACCTCTAATCTGGTGGCACTGAAGTGCCTCAAATGCAGTTGGAAGCCTAAGGACATGGAAGTCATGTGAGCTCCCTTCTCCTGTAGGTCAGAGGCAGGGAACACAGGAGGGACGTTGCCTCTGTTTGGTGGTGAGTCTTCCAGAATTCTGTCATTCTTGTGAATATTTCACCTAAATTGAAGAATAATGATGTGAATATGCCTTTTATACTAGAAGGGCTCTATAAGAGTCCCCAGTCAAAAGTAAGTCCCCAAGTTTCAGCCCTCCTCTGACATCTATTTCCAGGGATTACTTTATCCTGCTGTTCACTGCCATAAGTGGCATAAGACACTATGTATATTTTGTTGTCTTTGAAGCAGCAGTTGTTTAACCCAAGTTATCACACATTGTCAATATTTTTGTGGGTGTGTAATATTCCATGGCTATAATATGTGTATTTACTCTGCTTTGATAGTAATTTGAATTAATCTTAATATTTAGGTGTTATGAATAAAGACACCATGTGAAAATTCTTACATACATACTTCAATAGAAGTTTCAGTCCGGGATCTTCACCAGTTACTCTCCTGTCACTGGGACAAAATACCCTACGTGCCCACAACTCGAGAGAGGAGAGGTTTATTGGCCTCACAGTTCCAGTGGGTTTTGTCCATGGTTGCTGGATTCCAAAGCAGAAACAATATGGTGGAAGGAAATAGTGGAGGAAAATTGCTCAATTCACGGCAGCCATGGAGCACAGAGAAGAGAGGAGCCGGAAAGGGAGACATAGGCTCCTAAGGTGCACCCTATGTTATTCACTTTTTCTGGTCAAGTTCACCCTGAAGAGCACATTTAACTACAAACTGACCCCTGAATGGACCCCCTGATGAGAACAGTGCTTTATGGTGTAATCACTTCCAAAATCCCACCTGTGAATTCATGAGAATTTTAGGGTCCATTCTAGATCTAAATCATAGCAGGTCATCTGGAAGCAAATGCTGAGATGGAAATGACTATACATGAAGTTTACTAAGGAAAAAAAATTTAAAAACCCCAAGTTAGGCAAAAACAGAATTGGAAAAGTAGGGTATTGATACAATCCAAAAATGTTTGATAAAATTTACCAATAAAGTCATCCAGGTTTTGAATTTCATTTAGGAGGAAGTATTCATTAAGAATTGAATTTCTTAACAAACATACTAATGCTATTGGTATTTATTGCCTATCTGCTTTAGTAAATAATGTTTCCTAATAATTTAGTTCTTTTTAAGTATATTGCTGTATACTTGTGCATATTATGCTGTTATGATTATAATAACTATGAAATACATATAATACCCTCTTTTATTTCTGACTTGGTAACTTGTGAGCTTTTTAATTTTTTTCTTGATACATCCAGTGAGAGGTTTGTCAATAGTATGCCTTTCTTCAAAGTATCATTCTAAAACAATGCTTGAGTTCTAATAAATATCTAAAGTCAAATTTATAAAATGGTACTATTTCCAATTATTTGGCAATATGAGTGTTTCATAGGAAAAACTGCTAAAATATTGAAGAATTAGAGTGGAATTGGCAAGAGAATTCTTTATTCCTGGTAAACGTAGCTATGATGCTTTATCTTTCCAAATTATTTATGTGTGTTAGTTTGGGGATGCAAATAAAAATCCAATTAAAAGATGGATCTAACAGTACCTGCTTTATAGAATGTTGTAAGAATTAAACAAGATAAAGTATGAATGGCACTTAGCATACTACAGGGTTTCAATAAATGATAGTCATTTTAAATGATTTTTTACACAAACATCATTATAAAAACATTAATGAAACTCTAAATATAATGAGAAAATTCTACCTCTAAAGCACATTATATAGTGATCATTTGTCTTTGTTCTCTTCCAAGTTTTTATCACACTATGTATGCAATTTTTATGTAGCATAAAACTAATATGCAAGTATGTTTGTGTTTATAAAAGTTCTATGAACTAAATTTCTTATGTTTCATTTGTTATGTAATTCAGTACTTTATATCACAGATGACCAATGTGACAAAATTTTTAAAACAGATTTTAATTGATGTGTAGTACATATTTATAGACTATGGGGTGACATTTCAATGCGTGTATAAATGTGTAGTGATCAGATCAAGGTAATTTGCTCGTGTATCATTTCCTTGAGTTAGAAACATTTACGATTCTCTCTGCTAGCTATTTTGACTATTCAATTAAGTCTTGTCAACTATAGTTACCCTAATGATTCTAGTACAATTTACTTATAACCATAGCAATCTTCCTTCATTGGCTATTATACATGGTGCTGTGATAAACATTTTTAAGTATGTAGTATTTTGACTTTTCTTCACTCAAATTCTTAAAATTGGGGCTGCTACTTCAAAGGGCATGGTTGTGTATATTTTTTCTTAATAATTCATTTCAATATTTCTTCCCAAAACAGCTTTGACAATTTATACCAGTAGTATCTGAATATATTGATTTCAGCAAAACTTTGACAACATTGCCTATCGTCAGCACTTAATTTTGTGCTAAATTTAGAAATTCAATAAATGTAATGTTACTTTCAAACCACAGATTTAATAATATCGTCCAATGTACTGCATTATTTATTATGATTGTTATTCAGATCTATGTTTCTCCTGAAACTTCTTTTTAAAAAATTTTTTTCTCTCACTTCCCACTTCGGGATTACACATACTCTTCCCCTGTTTAGAATGTCTGGCTTTCTCAGTGGAGGGTATCCAGTGACTTCAATGAAGTACAGAACTGTCTGCATTGTTTATTTTTCTTTCTTATATTTTCTAGCACCACTAATTTGTCTTGAATATGGATCTTCTGTTCTATCTGTTTTCAGCCAGGTCTGTGTATTGTCTGTCTATCTATCTATCTATCTATCTATCTATGTATCATCTATCTATCTATTCATCTATCTATGAATTTTATTTTTGATGTTTTGAGACAGGGTCTCACTTTGCTGTTTAGGCTGACCTTGAAGTCATTATATGGCCGAGGCTGGCCTTCAATTCACAGTGATCCTCCTGTGTTAGTCTCCCGAATGCTGACATTAGAGACATGCACCACGATGCCTGGCATATTATTATATATTATAAGAACAGGCTATCTTTCAGAAACATCATGAGCTATTACTATGCTTCAAAAATGTGATTCTTCAGAAAGGGTGGGTAAAAGTAAAGGGAATTTTTAAGATTTTTTTAGGTCCAATAAAACCTTGATATCAAAACTGAATGAGAATATTATATAAAAAGAAAGTTGTGTATCAATGCTGAACAGATAATAAAAGTGCAAAAAATTTTTAACAATTTGAAGATCACATAATGTAAAAGGATGGCATGCTAATAACTTGGAGATAATACCAAGAATACAAAATTTAAATATCAAAAATGTTACAAAGAACAAGAGTGTAAGAGTCATATTATCATCTTAATAAGTTTGAAGAATATATGTTATAAAATGTTATATTAAAACCCTTAATGAATAGGTGAAGTAACATTTTCACAATTTGATGAAATATTTTTTAAATAAACAAAGAGCAAGTATACCTAACATATTTTATAGTGTACTGGAAACATTTTCCCTGAGATCAGAATGAAAGATGTATTCAATCAACAATTCTACTTAACAGTTTTTTCTAAGTTATAGCCAGTATAATGAGAAAAGAAAAATAATTACATTGAATAGGGTTGAAAAATAATGAACTAAAACTGCTACTATTTGCCAAAAAACATACATTTATATCCAAATTAAGCTATGAACCATTTATTAGAGTTAACAAATTTACTAAACTGTATACAGAGTTCTAAAAGGCACACATAGAAAAAATGTAAAAGATACCAGTTGTAGTAACACGAGCAAGTCCTGAATATTTCCAGTGTTTGCTGTGGATGCTACACTTCCAAGCCATCTTTTCACAGCACATGCTTTGCCTCGGCCAAACCTTCTCAATTTACCTTTGCCTCCCTCTCATGATGTACGCACAGTTTGCTATGGGTGGAATTTTCATCTGTTTGAGAAGTTTTCTTTCAAAAGGATACAAATTTGCTTCAAGGCATTTTCTCTCTCTTTCCTCCTATTTTATATGTTATTTTGTTTTTGAAATTTTGTTAGAACATGTTTGCAATACCTAATGATTTCATGCATTGCATGAACTGGTGCTTGTACAATCACAATTCTTTTTTTGCTTTTCCTCCACCCAGGTTTTAGTTTGGCAGCATCAAATGTATTTCTCTTACAAAGCTTTAAAAGATAATTATCATATATAGAGAGAAACAGCTGGACTAGTAGGCCAGAATCATATAGAACACGTAAGACAATTCTACTAATCAAGGTCTACTTTTAGGTACGCTGTGCTGGATTACAGTAGCTTTTTTCTCTCTCACATTTTTTCTTATTATTTGTCTTCCACTTCACACTTTACTTTTTTATTGAGTTTTTCATGGAAGAGAAACCGTGCAATACTTAAGCTTGTGCATCTGAGTTACTTAAGATTGTAGTCTCATTATGCATCCATTTTCCTACAAATGACTCAATTTTACCCTCGTGCGGCAGAGGAGTTTTCTGTTGTACATAAATGCCAGATTGCTTCATTTGTTCAACTGATTGTGGACGCAGAGGCTCCTTCCAAGATTTAGGTATAACTGTCAATAGTTTAGTCGTAATTTTACTTGATATCATTACACTAGCTTTACTTCTTTCTGTACAAAATAAGCTTCAAAACTTCAGGCATCTCACATAGTGAGGCTGATTTTCCATTCTATTTGTTGAGCACTGAGGGCAGCTTCAGTTGCTGGTTTCATCCTCGTTCTCCAGGACCAGGCTTCTCCCACCCCACGTTTCTGTGCATTTCCTAGTTCTGCCTCCTCTCAGGTCTAGAAGGTCCCTCCATCACTCCATTCACCTACAGACACACAGAGAGAATGGGTGGTTTACGGGAGGTAAATGGGTAGAGTCACAGTTATTGACACAGTTATTGTGGCTTAATTCCACTGGGCACAGTATGATCATTTGTCCAGAAATAGCTGCGGTGAGCAGGCCTGAGAACAATGTGACTTAACCAGACCATAGTCTCATTGTGCATCCATTTTCCTACAAATGACTTAATTTTACCTTCGTACGGCAGAGGAGTTCTCTGCTGTGGATAAATACCAGATTGCTTCATGTCTACTAATCAAGGTCTACTTTTAGGTACATTGTGCTGGATTACAGTAGCTTTTTTCTCTGTCTCACTTTTTGCCTTATTATTTGTCTTCCATTTCACACTTTACTTCTTTATTGAGTTTTTCTCTTAAAGCACTTGTGTCCACCTCTCTTCTCTCTGTCTACCACATTTGATTGCACAGACTGGGGATCACTTTTGAAAGGTAAAGAAAACTCACAAAACAAACCTGATGTGGTTTTCTAATGAGCATCTACTTTATTATTTAAACTAGGGTAAAAACAGCACATCATCTGTCTGGTCCAGAGATTGTCTAATAGTTTCCATGCATTAAGTATGGCCTTTCCTCAGTTGATAAGTTATACTGACACAATCTTTCTCCCTTTTATCAACATTGAAGGAACAGACTGGGAAACTAAATAGCATTTCATGTCCTCCCACTCAGTAAGAGGTAGAAATGGCATTAGACACACACAGTTTCACTCAAGAGCTACAACCTCTAGCCACAGTGGACCACGGACTCTGGTGGAGCATTTTGGAATGCACTGTACGAAAACTTCAGTCCCAGTGATTTCAAGCATTCAGTCAGCTGCCCAGACTTGTATCTAGACATCTTGTGTCTAGATGGTCCCTGAAAACTTCATGTACTCATAAGTGGGGCTTTTCAGGGGAGGATAGATCTAGGGAGTATGGTCCTGGACTAAAGCATGTGATGCTGGGATTAAGCATGTGTCATAATTAATTGGTTTAGCATAGTAGTGGGTGTAATGATGGAAGCCCCACTCTGCGTGTGGGTGGCACCAATCAATGGGTGTGTAGTATGGGTGAAGCACAAAGGGAAAGATGGAGGACAGGCTGGCTGTTGTTGCTTACTGCTTTTTGCTGCTTGCTTTGCTTTGGATTGTTTCCCTGGACCTGGTTTACGTCTGGATGTCCCCTTATAGCACCATGCAGTCTTGGGGGTGGGGCTTTTCAGAGATAGCTGAGTCTAGACTGTGTGATGCTGGATTAAGGGTATGTAATCAGTTCACGGGTTCATTTGACACCAGCCTAAGCCCAGCAGTCTAGGCAGGCAAGGTTCAGTTGACTTGGCTGTCTCTGCCTGCTATGAACTGTTATCCTCTGCAAAGACGTCTGCCCCAAAGCCAGCCAACTATTCCACAAACTGGGAGATAAATAAACCTTTCTTCCTTTAACTTTGAGTATCAGGTATTTTGTCTGAGTAACAAAAAAAGAAAAAGAAAGGTAACTAAGACAACATACATTGGCCCAGCCTGGCAATGATTTTGTGAGACTCTGTCTCAAAATTAAAAATAAAAAATGACTGAGGATGTAGTTCAGAAGCAGACTCCAGAAAACAGCATTGGGTGCCATTTTCTAGTACACCATTTTAGACCCTTGCGAAGTCTTACTGGGCTCTGGCCACATTTCTTACATGGAGATGCTGTTTCCATATTCCTTTCCCTGAACACCTTCCTCTGGTTGGTGCTATTCATTGGTTCAGTCTGCTGAACATACTTCTAAACGTGTCACTCTGCAGAGTGACATTCAGGATGAGGCACCCAAGGCTTTCCATGGTCCCAACCAGCGTACCCTGCTCAGATCTTCTTCCCACCAGCCTTCCTGCTCCTTGCAGCATGGTCACTGCTTGCAGAACCAATGGTGCTATTTTGTACTCCTCCTCAGTGTGTTTTTCCTCTCTGGAGAGCCCTTGTCTCCATGTTCTCTGTTCAATCACTTCTGATCAGAAGCCCTGTCCAACTATTGCAGAATTTACTCCTCAGCCCCAGGAAACATTTCTAGTAAAGGTTTTATACTCTTTCGTGCAGTGTCTTTTGATTACATATGTCCTTGTCTATTTTTCTAGCTGGGTTCAGAGTTCCTTGAAGGCAAAGATCAGTGTCTTATTAATCTTGCTATAGTGACCTTGCAATTCACAAAATGTACTGTTTGGAAAAGGAAATAAAATTATTTTATTTATTTTACCAGTCTGTTTTAAATGAATGGAGTGTGTGTGTGTGTGTGTGTGTGTGTGTGTGTGTGTGTAAGAGAGAGAAATTGTTTTTCTTCTGTTAGTGAATTTGCTAGCAAGACAACTTTTTGGGTCTTTTTTTATTGCAGTCCATTTTATCTCAATGAAGGTTGAGAAAGAAGAAAGTAAATTTCAATGTAACATGGGCCCCTGATCTCTGGATCTAATTTTAGTGTCCTAGAGTTGCATACCTTGCCCTGCAAAAGTGCAAATGTCAGTTTCCTGGCATGGCTATGTCTCAGGGTTCTTCTCCCTCATTTCAGTTAGGGTCACCTGCCTTAGATTCACTCATGACTTTGTTGTGACTGGGGCAATGTTTTATTTTTAGGATGATTTTCTAAGTTTAGGAACAGCCAAACTGATTCCTGAAGCATGCAAACTCAAGCTAATTTAATTTTCTCCCTGTTTCCAGAGGCACAGCTCATTCTCCTTGCTCACTGAGGCAATTTTCCTATTGTGGCTGGCAATTGATGCTTCAAGAGTATCAAGATGGCACTCAACAAGAAGAATTCTGACTAGGAAAAATTAACCTTAAGGAAAACCATGGTATTCCTCCTTCTGATGCCATGCAATGCAGCTGAATCACTGGCCTGCTTCGGTTCTGTGTCCTGCTCTGGCACCAGCATAATGAGTTTGCCATCACTGGCAGCTCAGCCCCTCCATACATAACTTAAGGATTCAGGTTTCCAAGTGTCTTTATGATATAGAATCTTACTAGTCTAAGATTCTCAGTTTATATTAAGAACTCACCAAATGCAGCTGTAAAGAATGTGAGGAGGGTTTTGAGGTGGCACGAGAGGGGTGGAGGTAGAGTGTTTTTCCTAGGATCTGCATTTCAGCGCTTACTCTGCTGCTGGAGCTGTGGGACTTGCAACAGCACATGCATTTGCATTTAAACCCCTATCACAGCTCTTTGCTTGCTTATCAAACTGACGGGAAGGAGGAGTGTGCGCATGGTAAAGCCCACCATGCCACCCAGAGCCAGGATGGCAGCCCTGGATGCCTCATCTAGAACTGTCAGCCCCTATTGATCCCAGCCTCCAGGGCAGAGCTGCTCCTGTTTTTGGCTCTTTGCACAGCATCGGTGCAGCAGCCAGGACAGCTGGGCCCTTAATAACTGCTTCAGCTGCTGCTGCCATGGCTGGGCCAGCAGCCCAAATGGGCAATGTGCATGCACTGAGGCTTCCATAGCGCTGGGCGGCTGGGGGGAAAGCCCACCCCTCCCATTTCAGGATGCAGGACATTTTTATAGCAACTCCTGGCAGGGTGGCAGTATTGGAAATAATGAAATATGTAGCATGTCATTTCTCAGAAAGCCACTTTGCTGTCACCCCCTGTAATCCCTGCAGTGTGTGGGCAGGGCAGTCAGCTGCAACTTCATGTTGCCATGAAACTGTGAGCACAGAGAAGCTGGTGCCTGCTCTCTGGCTGGTTGGATTTTCCCTCTTTGTTACAGTGCATAAAAATCTGAGATTAAAGCTGCTTAAACCATATTCTCAGCTGATGTAAATAAATTACCTGAAAATAAACAAAATAGGTCTTGGCTTTTCCAAAGTGAGCTACTCTTATGCTGACACCAAAGTTGTCGCCATAAATTCTGAAATCAGTCTACTTCTTGCACACATCCAGTACTACTGAGATCATTATGAAACACAGGGATAACACAACCCAGGAGTTGGCAGGCACCTGTCACTGTTTCCTTGAATATAATGAGCCCAAACAAATTCATTTTATCCAGATTCCAAACAATATTGGGAGCACACTGTGTGTAGTTTAAATTCACCTGGTAGAGCATCAGACTCTATTTCTGCCACTTCCTCATTGTGTCACCTTAGTAAAGTCTCAAAGCCAGAAACTCATTTCTTCTCTGTGTGTCCAGGTCTAATACATACTCAATATCCATTGGATTCTTCCTTTATTTATGAACAGAATTTGCTTTGAAAATGAGGTTGGTGAATCCATGGTGATACGATGTAAGAACATAGAATTTTCAGAAGACCTGAATTCAGAAAATAAAGCTCTGTGTTGTAGTCAGGCATTGTGAGGAGAACAATCAGAATCGGGACACAGAATTTATAATATTATTTTACAATGGTCACCCAGAGTTAACACAAGAAAATGCAAGAAATCTATCCACAACACCAAATACACAGAATATTCAGCCAAGGGTCTGAATCCCACAGCAATGTTGCATGAGTCCAGGTGAAAACCTAGAGCCCATGAGAATGCTTCCCACAAGTCCAACTGGAGGTCTAGAGCCCCTGAAAAGGACTCACAGGGCTTTTGAGTTTCTGGGGAGCTACTGGGATGCTGGACTGGGTCCAGCAGATTGCAGGGCCTCAGTCAACCATGCTCAGCAGTCTTGTTTCAGTCCAGGAGGTAGGAACCTTGCACAAGGACTCTGGGCTCAATTGGGGACAGCTTAAGACCAGCACTGCCAGAGGTTGTGTTCATATCCACACCCCTAGGACAGGGGACTGTGCCCCGGGGGTTTCTCTGGCCCCAGTTCTCCACACCCTGCTTCTGCCTCTCAACTTAGGGAGCCAAGTACCTGCAGAGGAGCTGAGACTGCTCCAGTAGCTGAGGGTGCAGTAGGAGATTCGTGACACACCCAGAGGAAGCTTTGGAACACCACTCAAACCAAGGAAATAAAGAAAAATGACAAAAGGAAAGACCAAAAGGCAGGCTCAAATCACCAGCCTATCCCAAGAAAGCCTGGGAGGCATGTACATAGAAGAAAATAGAAGCCATACATCTGAAATGACTGAAATGATATCAACTGAAATAAAGAAGCAACTAGAGGAAGCTATGGAGAAATTCAAATTAGAAATAATTGACCAGGTAAAAGAAGAAATGATAAAAGCAGTGAAAGAAATAGTGAACACATCTAGTGAAGACACAGCTTAAAAAATTAGAGGAACAAAGCAAACAGATAGAATCCCTGAATGAACACTATAAGAAACAAACAGAATATATAAAGCAGACTCAAAGAGATATACAGGAAATCAAAAACTCTATTGAAAGCTGTAAAAACTGCCTCAATGAAAGTGAAGATAGAATTTCAGACCTCGAAGATAAGATCGCAGCTAGTGAACAGGAAAGGAAAGATCTTTTAAAAGTAACAAGGAATCAGGAAATAACAATTCAACAGCTGCAAGATGATGCAAAGAAAAATTACATAAGATTAATAGGGAAAAATGAAAAAGAAGGGGACACCCCAAATGATATCAAGAGGATTTTTACAGAAGTAATAGCTGAAAACTTCCCAAACAGAGAATGGAAACTGAAATTTGGATTAGTGCAGCATATAGAACTCCAAATAGCCATAACCAAAATAAAACTACACCCAGACACATACTAGTCACCATTCCAGAAACCCACCATAAGAACAGAATACTAAAAGCTGTTAGAGAGAAAAGACAGATCACCTATAAAGGAAAACCTATCAGAATCACAGCAGACTTATAATCACAAACAATGAAGTCAAGAAGAGCATGGAATAAAGTATTTCAGTTCCTAAAGGAAAATCACTTCCAACCCACACTGATGTACCCTGCAAAACTGTCCTTCAAAATGGATGGAGAAATAAGATACTTCCATGACAAAGAACAGCTGAAAAACTTCATGACCACCAAACCAGCCCTACGAGTAATACTGAAAGATATTCTAGATACACATAGGATAAAACCACCAAGCAAGGCAGACAATTAATTAGAATGGAAAGCTAAAGATACAACAGCAGAAAGATAACATGTCAACAATAAACCAATATATAACAGTTATAACCATTAATGTAAATGGCCTCCACTCACCAATCTAAAGAAACAGACTGGCAGAATGGATCAAGAAACAACATCCAACCATATGCTGTCTACAAGAAACCCATCTTACCCAAAAGGAAACCCATAGACTGAAAGTCAAAGGATGGAAAACAATGCTTCACGCAACAGGAAACCAAAAAAAAAAAAAAAAAAAAAGCGGGAGTAGCAATCTTGTTTGCAGACAATGTATACTTCAAACCAAGAATGATCCAAAGAGATAAAGAAGGTCACTACATACTAGTTAGGGGAAAACTTCAAGAGGTAGAGATAACAATCTTAAATATATATGCACCAAATTCCAGAGCACCCAGCTATATAAAGCAAATACTAACAGAAATGAAACATCAAATAAGCAATAATACAATTATAACAGGAGACTTTAACACACCATTGACCCAAAAGGACAGATCAACTAGACAGAAAATCAGCAAAGACATAACAGAACTGAATCACACCTGTGAACAAATGGACTTGATAGATTTATATAGAGTTTTCCATCCAACAACATCAGAATACACTCTTCTCAGCAGGACATGGGACATTCTCTAAAATAGAACATACACTAGCACACAGAACTTATTTAAGTAAATGCAAAAGAATTGAAATTATCCCATGCATGTTATCGGACTATAGTGCCATGAAATTAGAAATTAACAATAAAAGCGACTGCAAAAACTTCACAAACACATGGAAACTGAGTAATATACTCTTGAGCAATCAGTGGGTCATTGAGGAAATTAAAGGAGAAATTAAACAATATCTACAAGCAAACAAAAATACAAACACAACTTACCAGATTTTGTGGGATGCAATGAAAGCAGTCCTCAGAGGAAAATTTATTGCACTGAGTTCCCACATCAGGAAGACAGCACAAACAAAATGAATACCTGATGCTACAACTCAAACATCTAGAAAAAGAAGGGCAAACCAAGCCCAAAGCCAAAAGAAGGGAGGAAATTATAAGGATTAGAGCAGAAATTAATGCAATGAGACTAAGAAAACAGTACAAAGGATCAATGAATCAAAGAGTTAGTTCTTTGAAAGAATAAATAAAATTGACAAGCCCTTGGCCAACTTTATTTTAAAAAGGAAAGAAAAAACTCAAATACATGCAATAAGGAATGAAAAAGGTGAAATTACTACAGACTCGGTGGAAATACAGAAGATCATCAATACATATTTCCAAAACCTCTACTCTCATAGGTTCAATAACACTGAAGAAATAGACAGATTCCTAGATACATATGAACTACCAAAGCTGGATCAGGAAGATGTAAAACTGCTGAATAACCCAATTTCTATTACTGAAATTGAAAATGTAATTAAGTCCTTGCCAACAAAGAACAGCCCAGGCCCAGATGGATTCACTGCAGAATTCTACAAGAAATAGAAAGAAGACTTAACTCTGACACTCCTCAAAATTTCAATGAAATTGAAAGGGAAGCAATTCTTCCTGTGTCATTCCTGGAAGCAAATATTACTCTAGTACCAAAACCTGAGAAAGACCCAACTAAAACAGAGAACTATAGGCCAATCTCCCTAATGAACATAGATGCAAAATTTCTCAATAAAATATTAGCAAACAGGATACAGCAAATCATCAAGAAGATTATTCACCCTGACCAAGTGGGATTCATACCAGGAATGCAGGGATGGTTCAACATATGTAAATCAATAAATGTAATCCACCATATCAACAGAGCCAAAAGTAAGAACCACATGATCATCTCTATAGATGCAGAAAAAGCTTTTGATAAGGTCTAACACTCTTTACAGAAAATTGGAATAGATGGTCTTTATCTCAATATGATAAAGGCCATCTATGACAAACCAACAGCCAGCATCATATTAAATGGCCAAAAACTGAAAGCCTTTACTTTAAAATCAAGTGCAAGACAAGGATGTCCCCTATCACTGCTCCTATTCAACACAGTACTGGAAATACTAGCCAGAGCAATTAGACAAGACAGAGAAATAAAAGAAGTAAAGATAGGAAAAGAGGAAGTTAAATTATCATTATTTGCAGATTACATGATACTTTACATAGAAGACCCCCAAAACTTCATTGAAAAACTCCTAGATATAATAAATTCAGCAATGTAGCTGGATACAAAGTCAATGCTCAAAAATCAGTAGCATTCCTATACACTAACAATAAAAATACTGAGAGAGAAGTAAGAGAAGCCACACCCTTCACACTAGCATCCAAAAAAATGAAATACTTAGGAATTAATCTCATGAAAGAAGTAAAAGAGCTATACAAGGAAAATTATAATGCCCTGAAAAAGGAAATTGAAGAGGACCTCAGAGAATGGAAAGACATTCCCTGTTCATGGATAGGAAGAACAAAGATTGTGAAAATGGCTGTTCTCCCAAAATTACTATACAGATTCAACACAATCCCAATCAAAATACCATTAACATACCTCATAGATCTAGAGAAATCACTGCTAAAATTCATCTTGAACCGGAAGAGACCTAGAATATCAAAGGCAATTCTAAGCAGCAAAGGCAAGGCAGGAGGCATCACAATTTCTGATTTGAAGTTATACTACAAAGCTACAGTAATAAAATCAACATGGTACTGGAATAAAAACAGACCTGAAGATCAGTGGAATAGGTTGGAAGATACAACCACAACTACAAACTCACTCAACCACCTTATCTTTGATAAAGGGGCCAAACATATTTGCTGGAAGAATGACAGTCTCTTCAACAAATGGTGCTGGAAAAATTGGCTATCCATATGCAGAACACTAAAACTAGACCCATGCGTATCAACATGTACTAAACTAAAATCTAAATGGATCAATGATCTAAATATTAAAACAGAAACACTAAATCTGTTGGAAGACAAAATAGGTAAAAACCTCAAAGATATAGGGGTAGGTAGAGAATTCATGAACAAGAATCAAACCACATGGGAAATACTTCCCAGAATCAATAACTGGGACCATATCTTATTAAAGAGTTTCTGCATGTCGAAAGAGATTTCCAGCAGAGTGAAAAGAAAACCCACAAATTGGGAAAAAATCTTAATGGATTGTCCCTCAGACAAAGGACTTCTGTCTAGAACTTATAAAGAATTAAAAAAATCAGACTCTCGAAATTCAAAGACCCAATCCAAAAATGGGCATCTGAAATGAATACACAATTCTCAGATGAAGAAATATGAATGGCAAATAAATACATGAAAAAATGTTCATCATCATTAGTCATTAGAGAAATGCAAATTAAAAGCACACTGAGATGCCATCTCACCCCAGAAAGGATGGCCAGGGTAGAAAAAGCTACCAACAACAAGTGCTGGAGAGGTTGTGGGGAAAAAGGAACTCTTCTGCACTGTTGGTGGGAGTGTAGACTGGTGCAGCCACT